>CABEEJ010001272.1:40590-152478 GCA_901482245.1 Timema douglasi | reverse complement strand
TGCTTATTTGTGTTTTGTAAAGATTATTATTTGTATTTATTTTAAAGGGTGGGGTGGGCGTAGGGGGAGGGGGTTGGTTGACTGGACTGAGTTTGGTTGCCTTGCTTTGTTTGTAGAAAAACCCTGCGTCGGTCACTGAGGATGGGGTGGTCACGCAGCAGCCCAGGCCAGGCGATAACAAGGTGTGACAAATCTTTAAAAATAATATTTAAAAAAACAAACAATTAGCTTTATTCTTATATTTCTCTCTTGTGTCGAACCTCCGCTTCAGGTGTCGGTGGCGGAGACTACTCTTCAAGTTAACGAGGTAAGCTGTGCGAAGACAATTTAATTTGCATGTCTTTCTAATATATTTTTGGTTGTTGTTTTTTGGGCTCGTAACACCAAGAGTTAATATTAAAAATTGATCTTAGAATGAGTATGAAGAGAGCGGTTTGGAAATCATCGGCTACTGTTATTAGCTATCATCGATACCACAGCCACTAGCTTTTCGTGAGTCACTTTATGCTGCCGTTATCACCAGGATGGAGGAGTCAAGCCTTCGACTCTAGTTTTATACTGTCCGACTGTCTCCAACTGTGACTTAGACTCCTTCCTAAATAGCTATCGTATATTAATTAGTAATAACAAGTTCACTACAGTAAAATGCTCCGATACAAATTACTTCTTGTGAAACTTCTTTGACATGTGAATTTATTTTTAAGTACATTTGTCAATCCAAATTACAAATATTGGTCCTAAAGAGAAAAAAAAAAGATGTAAATTTACCTTACATTGTTATAATATTATAAGATTTTATTTTAAAGCTGGAATCGGAGAAGGTACGTTTTTACCGACGACAACTGACTCCATGACTCTTCACTCGTACTCCATAGTCCTCGTTAGTACATGCTATTCACTTTCATGTACAATCGTCGCTGCGCTAACGGCAGCATAAAGCCGCCTATCGAGTTGTGGTATCAATGATAGCTCATGACAGCTGATGTTTTACACACGTCCATCAGAGACTCTGCCTTAAACTATGAGTGAAGAATGACCCTGGATAGCTCACTGGTAGAGCATCGGCATACTTAATCGAAAATCTCAGGTTTGATTTCCATGTCCAGGTGTCATTTTTCAAATTTCTGAATCACAACTATTTGAATAAGTATAGAATTTTTCATAGTGTTCACCCTTTTAGAATAAATTTAAAATATCATTACTGACATTAATTTCAAATAATAAAATTATATTTTAAAACCCAAGGTGTAACTAAGTGAACCACACAAGTGGTCACATGGTTTTGAGGTCTCAGATTCGTATGAGACCGGATTTACGATGACGGTTTCGAATCTAGTCCGGGTGAGCCAATGGTGTGTCTACACATTTGATTCATCACCGGCGTTTTTTTTTCCCCCACCATCTCTATTCTCTGTAACAAGTGTACTTCCTCTGGCCTTCCTCATCCCTATCTCTTAGAATACATCACTACTAACCTTGTTATTAAGTGTTACAATTTAAGATTAAATTGCCAGTAACCATGTTATTAATTGTAAAAATAGAAAAAACATAAGTAAAAGGTAAATAAAAAAAGTAGGTGTAATTCAAGGCATAAGTGATGTATTCTCATTTTTTTCCTTTTCTTTAATTGGAATACTACCCCCTTCAGGGTTCGGATGGTCTTAGGCCTCACTCTCGCAATAGACTGAACTGTCGAACAGGGGAGAGTCGGGGTTCGACTCCCGACCGGATGCACTGAGGGTGGTTTTTGGTGAATGGTTTTACACTCTATTTCCATGCAAATATGGGTACACGTCCTCTAAATACAACCTTTCTCATGTCTAACACATTAGCGTAATTAGTTAGTGCAACTGAGGAAAGCCCACCCACCAGCAAATCAACACAATTATGGGGTTATTGGGGGGAAAGCTAACTTACCCCCTGACGAGTTGTGTTTTGTCCCTCGAGGAGGACGCCAGTGACGACGAGGCTCTGGGTGGGGCGGTGACGTCACAGCCCACCTCGGCCCAGCACCAGTCGCAGCCGCAGGCCATCTTCGCAATGCCCGCTCCCGGCGCCAACGAGAACACCTCGTTGAACCCTAGCGACAAGACGACCTACACCCCAGGTAACATGGCCACAGGTACTACAACGGACGCGACAGTTACCCTCATTTTCGTGTTTCCTCGTCTACCACCATGCTTGACACATTCACAATTGTGTGTTGTTGTTTTTTTTTAAGTTTTTTAAAATCTTTTGCTTGTTCATTGCTTGGACTAATTTTATTGCTTTGTTTTTGTGCTAACACTTGAGTACACTCAGTTTACCTTAAAAGGTAGCAGTCTTACTTGGAGAGGGTGTCTACCATCCGGGAAAATCAGGGAAAACTGGAATTTGAAGTGATCGGGAAAAAACGGTGAATAAGTCGGGAATTTGGTAAATCACAACAAAAATCTGGGAAAATGATATTTTACTCAAAATATGAAATACAATAATCAGTAAATAATAATGTCATTTTTTTGTTTGTAGCTGTGTAATATATTTTTAATTCCTTGTAAACAATTTTAATTCAAATTTTAAAACTTATTTTTATTATTATTAAAAAAAGATTAATAGAAATAACGAGGGTGGAGGGAGGGAGGCGGCGAGTTAGAAGGATGTGACATACTTTTTTAGTCGGGAATTTTAGGAAATGATCAGGGGAAAAGATAGGGAATTTCATTGGTCAAGTTTAGTAGACACCATGCTTAGATAGTTTCTACTGTGGTCCTATCTTATAATCAATACCATAGTGGAATAATGCGAGGTAAGCTTGATACCTTATAGGTTGGACAAACTGCAACTTTCAGCGACTCAGATATATGCCTTGAAAACATTTTAAAGTAAACAGAAATACAGAAATGACCTTTTGTAAACAAATCCATTCTTGATGTAGAAGAAAATAGCTTCACAAGTGCCCTCACAATTTAAAGTGCCAGGATTGTAATCGATGGAATTGGTGATGATCGAGGTCGAGGCTCAAATATTGGCCAATGGAAAAAAAAGGGGTGAGGTCTTTGTTTGTCCGCGCTATTGTGGCTAGTTAAAAAAAAATCACTCGTAAGTAAACTAGCTTTAAACGAATTTTTCACTGAAATACAAGTATTTATTCTCCATAGGTATCCATTTTAAACAAAATTGTTGTAGCCATTTTTGAAAAGTCTTGACTTCTCATAAATCGCTAGTCAATAAACCACCCTTAGTGGTTAGAATAAGGTGAAACATTTGAATATCAAGTTTGAATGAAATCCATTATAATGGTTTCAGTTCGAGGCACAGAGACAGAAAGAATTGTATTTCCATTTATTTGAGGTATTTATTACGAACTTTCTGAATGAACTGATCATATCAGCACACGACTTATAAACTAACATACGTATAGAACAAACACAACATCCAATCCCCCTGTTGTTAATTCATCACTGTGAAAGGGGAAACCCACATTTCACCATGATTAATTTTTCAACCATGCCAGGAATCAAACCTAGGACCCTTGGCTCGGTAGGAAAACCCGCTACTAAGAAGCTAAGGTGTCACTGACAAGATTTTTTTGGGTTTGGTGGCACAAAAAACATTCGTCATAATCTCGAGGTCAAAAATTTTTGCAATTACAATAAAGTCTATATTAGATAGTAAAAATAATGTATCTCTTAGATCATGCTATGACCGCGAGCAACAGAATTTAGGACTATTTTTCTTGGTATAGATTGCATTTGCATGTGTGCACACAAATTTAGAACTTGACTATTTCTTAAATTTGTTGATTGCATTTTTTTTACATCCATTAAAGTTTTCAGCCTTTGGCCTCGGTCATTTTTTTATTTTATTGAAGCCATAATTTCATATGTCTTAAAAACTAACTTATGGTTAGAACAGACACAACATCCAGTCTCCGGCCATTAATTGATCAACGTGAAAGGGTAAACTCACATTTTCCTAATGATAATTTTTTGGCTATGCTGGGAATCGAACCCGGGACTCTTAGCTCGGTAGACAGGTGTCGGATTGCATTAGATATTATAAGACAAAAAAAGGGCATATTTTTAACTCTGTTTTAATTATATTCATGATGCTTTGCAACTTAAACTATTAACAGCTTAGGACCCGCTTTGGTGGTGTAGTTAGCTAATGCGCGAATTTCGTGTTGAGCTAGACTGCCAAGGGCAGAGAGATTGAGGTTCAAATCTCGGTCGGGTCAACTGAGGGTGATTTTCCCTAAATGGCTCTCCACGCATATTGCGTTCACTTCCTCTAAAATTCAATTTTCCCAATTACTAACCCATCGGCTTAATTAGTACATAAGCAACCGACCCGAACGGGTAGTAAGACACGGTGCTTAAAAAAAAGTTAGGTAAACATATTTTGTTACTGAACAAATAAACAAATATTTTAGATTATTGTCACAACTATAGCTGTCACAGTACATGTTTTTTTATATTTCAATTCTTAAGTTCAACCTTGATTTTGATTTTTAAATTTTTCCAAGCATTCAACTTCATAACACAGAGAAGAAAAAAGAAAGAAAAAATATCAATATTAACCATTTCATTCTTAATTTTGAGAAAGAAAAATATTCAGTCTAACAAAATATTAGGACATATTATACATAATTAATAAATAATTAGAAATTACAATATAAAGTCTGTATTTTTTATCTATGAATAAAGTCTCACTTAGTCAAACATTTATATATAATTTAAAAAAAAGGTTTAATAAACAACTATCTAAAAGACTGTGCTCACACCTCTTATGGACCTTTCTGATGCTATGGGAGATATGTCAGCCCCCTTTTACGCTGGTGCCGATAGTAGGGGTTCGCGAACCAGGCTTGGGCACGGCACAACAAGTCGCTATGAAGGGGTTATACAAAGAAGCACTCGTGATGTAGTCACACAAGTCTTTATTCAAGGCTCTCATTCGACCCCTTGGTTGATTTGGTTACATAACTGTACGTAAAAACAACCTCGTCTTCGTGCTCGCGTGCGATTAACATCGCAATGACCCCGACATGATCTCGACCAGCCCAGAACCGAGAGTCCGCAACGAGCTTGAAGCCAGCCGCAACTGTGTGCAGCACTGCGCACACACATAAGAGTCGAGAAAATTCGGCAATACTCAAGTGCCTTAAATTCTCAAAAAAGGGTTGTTAATTGAACTAAAATATGTGGCAAATATACTGGTTTAGAAATAATTAATTACTACTCATTTTAAAATATGGTGTTTGTATTGGTTGCCAGTATTTTAATTGAAAACTAATAATTGATGTATTGAGAATCATATTATTAAGCATGATTCTAGATTATTTTGATGCTGTTTTTACCCGCCCCAGTGGCGTAGTTGGCTAACCCGCTAGTCGTGTTGAGCTCGACTGCTGAGGACGGGGAGATAGAGGTTCGAATCTTGGTCGGGTGAACTGGTGGTGGTTTTTCCTAAATGGTTTTCCACTCTCCCTACACGCAAATGCGTGTTCACTTCCTCTAATACCACCTTCCCAATTCCTAATCCATTAGAGTAATTAGTACTTAAAGCGTATAACCCGAACGGGTAGTAAGACGCAGTGCTAAAATATTGATACTGTTTTAGAGTATCAATTTTGACATCCTTATTCAAGACAGAGGTTTTAAATGTACAGTGTTGTGTCAGGGCACAACTCAACAAACACGCTTACCGGTTGTTTCTAATCCCCTCAAAACCACGCTCGAGGCATCGCTTTTCTTGAGTTTATCTACACAGCACATGCAACAACATGCGTGCACTCTAATTGGTTCAATTTGATTGGCTCTTCAAAGCAGGTTAAGTCAAGCAGAGCCAATAAAGCTGAAACTATTCCAAGTCAAGCCTAGCAGGCTGTGACCAAAGGTTTTGATCAGGTTAAGGCAAGTCACTTAATTACAGTTTTTATTCCTCACTTGTTCTTTGTCTAACTTTTGTCAATCCACAGTAATTGTTGAACTACTTTTAAGCTTTTTATCTTTGTCTTTCTTTTTTTTATTGTCACTCTGAATTCTCTTGCTTGTTGATCTTTTTTGTTTTGTTTAATTGTCTCATGTATTTAAATTCAGAACTTTGTTTGTGATTTTTATTTTCAAATTCTCTATTTATTATCTCCTTGATGTAGATATTTTGTGTGTAAACATTTGTACACGGGATCAAATACGTTGTTGGCTAAAAAGTAACAGGTATGCAAAGTTTTTAAAACTCCACTTCACTGAGAGAGAAAAAGTGGTGTTTTAACAAGGCGTCACTCTCATGTTAGACCGGCCTGCTTAAAATTGGGAGATCAGGGTTTGAATCCTGTTTGGGTCTACTAAGCGTGGTTTTTCCTCAATGATTTTCCACTCTCCTTGCACGCAAATGCGGGTAGATTACCTCTAAAATGCTGCCTTCCTCCTATTTGCACCAATAGAGTATTATATCACATAACCTGAACGGTTAGTAAGATGCGGTGATACCAAAAATAAATGATTGACATGTAAAATAAATATTTCATTTTTCGTCATAGTGTTCTGTATGTACGTTACATTCAACATTCACTTGCTAATAATTTATTGTGATTGATTTATTGGCTTAGGGAAATCGTCTCTTAAACATGTTACAATTTATGAAACGGTTAAGAGGGAGGTTTTCATGGCGAAACACCATTTTACAAATTATATTTGGTGTTACCCGCCTCGGTGGCGTAGTTGGCTAACGCGCTTGTCATGTTGAGCTCGACTGCTGAGGACGGGGAGATCGAGGTTCGAATCTCGGTCAGGTGAACTGGGGGGGGAGGGTTGGTTTCCTTAATGGTTTTCCACTCTCCCTCCACGCAAATGCGGGTTCATTTCTTCTAATTCAACCTTCCCAAGTCCTAATCAATTAGAGTAATTGTTACTTAAAGCGTATAACCCGAACGGGTAGTAAGATGCGGTGCTAAATATTATTACTATTATTATATTTGATGTTTATAGGTTTACCTTGATTTTTCTATCAAACGGACATTTGGAGAATCTTTTAGAAATCAAGAACATCTATTCTGTGGTCGACAGTGATACCATTTAACTATAATAATATTACTACCCGCTTCGGTGGCCGCATGGCTTAAGGCATCACTCTGGCAATAGACCAGTCTGCCGATGACGGGGAGACTGTGGTTCAATCCTGGTTGGGTCTACTAAGGGTGGTTTTTTCCTAAATGGTTTTCCACTTTCCCTCCGTGTGAATGCGAGTACACTTACTCTAAATTCATACTTCCTGATCCTTGACCCATTAGCTTAATTAGTAAATAAGCGTACAATCTGAACGGGTAGTAAGACACAGGGCTAAAAATAATATTTTATTTGTACCTTGATGGTATTAGATTATTACAATCGGTTATCTATATTATTTGAGTCTCCCCTAAACAAAATGTAACCTGTAACTTTAAACGGTTTGTCCCTAGGGATGTCCGAGATGGGTTCTCCTTCTCACGTATCTCAGGCTACCACCCACACTCAACCAATCACGGCCAAGTGGTAGGAGCGCCATTCCTTTAACCCTACAAGTCAAACCTAATCACAGGTAAGTAGTCCCTTGAAATGTTACTTTGAACTCAAGATTTCAAACTATTTTGAGATTGAATGAAAAGTTTTACATGTGGAGCATTGCCTTTTTTCCTAGTATTAGATTCTTATTAGGGATGGGGTCCTCTATCCGTTGGTTCCTTAAGGATATTTGAGGATTTAATATTTGTGACAAATTGAACATTTTCATTCGTTTCAACTCGAATCATAATAATGAATACTTTGCATCCACTGGCCGGGTCTGTTTGAAATATAAGCCTCTCCACCGCCTCTTTTCCTCCACAATGAGCAAGTTTTCTCCTCTCTCCTCCACACTCCTCTGCGCTCGGTCTTCCTCCTGGCCTCGTACACCCTCACGTCAATATCCAGCATCTTCCTTGATATCTTATCCTCCTCCATTCTCCTCACATGACTGTACCACCTTCATCACACCTTCTCTATCCTGTCCTGCACTGGCTCCTCCTTAACTATCCCTCTCACCCTCACATTTATCATCTTGTCCATTCTTGTCACCCCTGTAGTTCTTATCAGAATTTCATTTCACATACTGCTCCTTCATTACCCCACGTTTCCTCTGCGTATGTCAATGTTGGTACATAATACGTCCTCCAGATCACTCCTGTACACTTTATCGCCACATATTATCAAATTAATAAAGATGTCACCTGCACGGTCTAACTAATCTTGTGTTGGACTATACTGCTGAAGATTGGGGTTCAATCCCCGTCAGGTGCACTGAGGGAGGTTTTTTTTCTAAATGGTTTTCCACTCTACCTCCACGCAAATGCGGGTGGATTTCCTCTAAATGAATCCTTGCTAAATCTTAACCCATTAGAGTAATTAGTACACAGGTGTATAACCTGAACATGTAGTAAGAGGTGGTGCTAAAAAAAAAGGTCAATATTGTTAATGATTGTCCAAAGTCAACGCTTCATCGACTTTACTCATGATTGAGGCCTTAAATACCTTATATCAGAAGTTTTCAACGGGTTGATCTTATAGCAAATTTTTGGTCATATTGTAAGAAAACTACATTGCCATTTAAAGTCAATATTTTTGAGTTTTATAAATTATTAAATAGATCAAGTAGGTACTTTTAAATAATATCTGAGATTGAGCAAAATAAGCTTTAGTCATTATAGTCGATAATGTGATAAAAAAAAATAATTAGTTTAATATGAATATATACATTTTTTATATTTCTTTTTTTCTGTAAATGTGGGGACAAAAGTATTTGAGGACTGTTGATTTTAAGAAATAAATACAAGATTTAAGGACAACAACAAAAGTCACATTACTTATAAACTAACTTAACTCTAGAACAGACAGCATTCAGACCATCATTTCATCACTGTGAAAGGGTAAACCTACAGTTCACTAATGATAATGTTTTTCGGCCATGTCGGGGAATCGAACCCGGGCCCCTTAACTCAATAGGCAGACACGCTACTGACTAAGCCAAAGTGTCGGGATAGTTTATAGTCCAAGTAATAAATTCTCTGCTTAATATTTCTATTCTTGTTTTATATTTCTTTGATAATAAAATTGTGTGCATCCGCTGTGTTCTTTTAACTGTGCTTTTTTTTCCTATTTCAGGGATTGAATGGCAACACTGTAATCTCTTTTCATCGGCGTTGCCACTCACTTCTGCCGTCTCAATTTTTTCCACTGATTCAGGCGTCAATGCATAGCAACGAGCTTGTTATTTTTAAGTCAGTTCATCACAACTTTTAACTCTGCTATCCTATTACAGTATCTGATGAGTGGGTTGTTAGACTTTTTGTTAATTTAGTAGGATATAATTTGAAGAAGATGTCAGTATAAGGAAGATAAATATATCCTTAATATCCATACAAAGATAATTGTTTTCATATATATGTACTTGAAATTGTTTTTGTTAACGAGTGCAGTCTGAATGTGAATTACATTGCTAGCATATTTTGTTTTTTTCTGGTGTCGCTGTGTATAAGTCGCAAGGCCCAAATACCATGCATACTTTCTAACTTGTGGATTTCTTGCTACAAGTGAGATGTGTCGCATTTATGTCATCCAATGTTGCCTTATGTCACCTGAGGTCTTCCTTAGAATGCGGTGGAAAACATCGCTACATTGGGTGACTTAATTAATCACTTTCAGCGAATAACGGTGCAAGTATTTAATGTGTGTGTATATATATTTTTTTTAATATCACTTAATTGATTTTTGGTTGTAGTGATTGATTATACAAACAATTAAATTTATAATTTGGCTCTAATTTAATAACGGTTTTATAGTTTTTATTTTATAACAATTTAAGCTTTGCATTCAATGATTGGGCCTTTAATAATGTAGTCGAATAGGGTCATTCTTTAATCCAATTTATTGGCCCAGATATTTTTCTAATTCACGATTTGTTGAGTATTACTTAGAATTTTTCTGTCATTACGTCTCGTGTTACACTTAAGTAAAACTCCAAAGAATAGGCCTGAGTACTAAGCCAGTGGGAATATAGCAACATTTTAGACTCTGAAACTGAATTTAACTAAGATTATTATCAATTTAAAGATTTAGAATCTTAATAATTGAAAGATTTATTAAATCAGATTCGAAATTTTAATTACAAACAGATCCCAGATTTAGATTCGACGGAAACCTACTTCGGTGGCCGATTGAAATGAGAAATTACCCGGCCGGGATTTGAACCCTGATCCCCCTGTCATTGGCAGTCTAGTTTATTGCGAGAGTTATGCCTTAGACCAGGAATGGCAAAGTTTTTTTTTTTGGGGGGACAAAGTGTCACTTAAAAGACTAGTTGAATTTTGAACCTGTCTAGTGGACCACCTCATATTTACTTATCATATTTTTAATGAATATTTAAAACTTAAAACATATTGAATATTATGAAATGTAATGAACAACTCAAATCAAGTTATAACTATTTTGATAAGGACTAAATTTTAAAGTAGGAATATTATTAAATTGTCTAGGTTAGTGCCATAGACAATATTAATTTTAAATAAAAACATTAACCCAAACAATTAAGCGGATAGAAGCGCAAGACCTACACACTTACCAGAAAACTATAGGCCTCAAAGTGCACTACTGAAACACTACAAAACACAAAATTATGTAATTTTCAGGGTACTGATGTTTTGTTGTGTTCTAATTGTGAACATTATATAATGTTAAAATCAGAAACTTAAATACTATTTTCCTTATTATTATTATTATCATCATCATCATCATCATGACTTACTACCCGTTCGGGTTATACGCACTTACGCTAATGTGTAATGGTAGGGTGATTGTGAGATGAAATGGAGGACCTACAGTTTAACGTAGAATCCAAACCACGGTGGAGGCCTGACACTCCACACATTCACAAGTTGTCTTGTCAGAGGTGAAGGAAGGGTTTGGCAATCAGATAAATCTTTGCCGGGACCGGGGATTGAACCCCGGACCCCAAGACCGCCAGGTCACCCAAACTTATTTCCCTTATTTAATTGAAACTTGTTGTGTTCTGCTTGCCAAGGTATTTATGTTTGGTTCATAAACAGAACACAAGATGTACCTAAGTATGAGCCAGGACGAATTTAAACTGCTGACTTCATAGAGTTCTTTGTGACATGACATTTAATGAAATGACTGTCGAAATATTGTTCACTTCAAACAATGACGGTGGGGAAAGTTGTATTTAGGTTCTATATTTTTTCACGATGGCTTGCCACCACTCAAATCGTGTCCACTTGTCTTTGCCATCCCCGTCTTAGACCACCAAAACATGTCAATACTGTAAATTGATTTTGCTATAAACCATATTTTGAAATTATACTAGCTAAATATTTATTAAAAGAAAACCTATTTTCGCTTTTTTGATCGATTGTTAATATTTATTTAAAAGAAGGTACACGAAAGGTGGATAGAAAACATATAAAACAAAATGAACAGAATACGGCTTTTACAATGAGAAAATGACACGGTTCACACTTTCTCCTGATGAGTTCCGATAGAACGGAGCCTACGTCAGGGGATTGGGCGCTAATGACACGGTTCACACTTTCTCCTGACGAGTTCCGATAGAACGGAGCCTACGTCAGGGGATTGGGCGCTAATGATCGATTTCCTTAAGGAGGAAGCCATTGCCTCTTATTCCTGCGACAGCAGTGTAAAGTGTGAACTGTTGTGTTCTTTACATTGCAAAAGCCGTAGTTGTGTTTGTTCCCTTTTATGATTTCTATCCACTTTCCGTGTAACTTCTCTCAAACACATATACACTCTAAATATTGCAAGACGGCTGAATGTGTTTAATAACTCCAGAAAGTGTCTCCCTTGGTAACCAATACGGTATAAGTTTGGTTGTTTATTGTGAGAAGAATTTAGACTAGTATAATTATCGAGTCAAGCTACTTGTTACTTTAATGTAGGGATCTGTGAGTATCAATTGTTTTCATTCATTCGAGTCGATCTCAAGCGAGCTTTCGTGAATCTCTCAAGTATCAGTCAAATTCAGTCCGGGGTATAATAAATATATCATTTTAAAACTTGGTTAGGTAGATAAAATAAGAAATTTATGTTACACTTTAAGGGTGTACACAACTTCAAAACTTTGAATTGGCTTCGAAACAAATATCAGCTTTGACTGCGCTCAAAAAAATAAATTTTGGCTTTGATATTTACAAAGTTTCACCTATAAAATTATTGACGACTAAAATACTTAATTTTTGGTCAACTATTGCCATTCTTAGCTGATTCATACTATTAAAACAAAAATATTACAAGCAATATAAGATTTTCCAAACGATTTTTGTTCATAAAGTTATTTGAATATAAACACAATATAATATTTTTTTGAAACATAAAAAAACTAACACAAACTATTCAACCTTCGATTCGACTTCAAGAATATTTAATATATTTGACTCGAGTTTGCTTGGAATTGAGAAAGTGGATTTCGCACAGCCCTATCACAGTCATATTTAATTAAAGAACAAGGGTGAATTAAGGGCCAGTTTCATAGTCAACTTTAGTACGCCTCAAGTGCGGCGCTACACTAAATACAAGACGACACCTACCTAAACCAGAATGGAATGTTTCGTTCTCGCATAGGAAACTTGCCCATTCCATTCTGGTTCAGGTAGGTGTCGTCATGTACTTAGTGTAGCGCCGCACTTGAGGCGTACTAAATTTGACTATGAAACTGACCCTAATATATTTTAGAGAAAAGTAATGTTTTAAAATCTAAAATTGTTTTTAAAACCATGAAAAATAAATGGTCTCAAATATATTATGACCTGCCATTATGACGATAACAGAGGTAAAAACTTAGTAACTTTGATATGCTTTTTTTTTTAAAAAAAAGTAAAAGTTGTGAGAATAAAATTACCTTAATTATTATATAAAACCAGTCCTCACTGGCAGAGGTGCCATAGATGATTTCTTACCAGTAACAAAGACCTACTGAATTAACAGTTCACCGACACTTGAGGGTAGAAATATTAGACACGTGTAGTTCCAGCCAGCCAGGTGATACTAAAGGAGGAAAATCCTCTTCATTTAGAACTAGTGGTTCCCACCCGTCCACCTGTTAATACACTGATATACACACACACTCTCTCTCTCTCTCACTTTTTTTGAGTCTATTAATAGAAACGCGCCACACCCGACCAATGCAGTCTCGGCATGATACGAAATTAACCTATGTAGGAATCTAATTTTTTAAGGGAAAAATGTTAGGCTACGCATATAATACGAGTGCAGATTTCATAAAGACATTTTTAGGAGAAAAATATGGTAGGTTTAGATTGCAGATTTTGCATATTTTTTTTTATTTATATATATTTTATAACTCCATTAAATCCCTGTCAGTCTATAGTCTAGTTATTCCCGTGGTGCCGGCCTCCTACCAAAGAAAGAAGTTAAACATTAATGATTTTTAGGATGTACGTAGTAAACTTTTGCATTAAGGTGTATTTGGTACAGTCTTGCACTAAGCTAATTGTGTTCTAACAGTCCTACAGAGAGATGACTTTCTATTTTATCCAAACCTCATACTCTCCTCCATTCCAATGCCTTATTTGTTGAGTTCTTCCTTTCTCCCCTCCCACACCTCTCATTTCATAAACCACATCCAAACAAGTAGAAGAGTAAACAATGATTCATTCATCACTAAACACAATACAAGACAAAGAAATAACCTTTTTACCGGAGTTCTAATTTAGAGACCTTAAATCTTTTGGGGCTCAAGATCAGTATTTATTTAAAGATTGGATGAAGGTTAAGATAAGAGTCCTTGCGGAGCTCTACTTTAAAGCTGTATGTTTTCTATTTCCCCACTTAAATTTGCATATAATACCAATATAATCAACATTTACATATGTTTGTTTATTTATAAAAAATAGATATTTAATCAAATCTTTGTGTTTTTTTTTAAATATATTTTGTTTCCTAAAAGTGTGTGTAAAGATGGTTTTGTTTATTTAACCAAAAAATACAAATCTCGTATAAAAATGTATTCTTAAATCATTTGTTTAAAATAAAACTATATAATATGTCTCTTTCACTCTAAATGGAATTAATGGAGGCTTGTAAATAGTTTGAACCTGTCTTGATATATCCCCCCCCCCTCCTCACTACCCTGCCGGGATGTGAACGTATGGACCCGCTACATCAGTGTGTTAGAGATGAGCAAGATTGAATTTTAAGAGGAAATGTACCTGCATTTATATTGAGGAGGAGTGGAAAACAATCTAGGATAAAATCATCCTTGGTAAACTCGACTAGGATTCCAAACCCTATCTCCCCACCTATCATTGGCAGGATGGACCATTCGACCACCGAAGGAGGTGTCTACATAATGTGGAAGTGTTTGAAATCAGTGCCCTCTCCAAGGCCGAGGGAAGAGACAAATAAAATATGCTAAATGTAGAGCCTAAATTTATGACTTGATTTTCAAAAGGCATTTTGTTATTTATATTAAAATGTCCATACATTTTAAAATTAAAAAAAAAAGTATTACAATAACAACTTTAATACAATGATAATAAAATGATTTAGTGCCTAATGGCTTGTAAATGTATAATAAGACAGTGTAGAAACACTACAATAATGTCAAGTAAGTGGTAGTGAAGGAAGCCAACCTGAAAGGATAGTTGGGTTAGGTCTAGATAGAAAAACATACTTCTCTCTTCATTTCTCCTCAAACTCTTAAAACCTCACCCTTACTCACTGTTATGAATTTTTTGGAAATATTTTTTTATCATATGAAGAGAGAATGAAAAAAAAACGCAGAAAGATAATTGTTTTGTATTGTGCTTTGTGTGTTTTCAATGTGTGTCTTCATATGATAAAGTATTTCCGAAAATTCAAAACTGTAAATGTAGAAGTAAAGTGTAAGAGTTAAAGAAGAAATGAAGAGAGGAGTGTGTTTTTCTATCTAGGGCTAATCTAAGGTCCGTTCACCGTAGGAATTGTTTTCTGAAAGGCCTTTTTCCCTACCAGAAATCTACTATATAGTAGGATATTGGTAGGAAAAAAGACCTTTCAGAGAGTAATTCCTACCGTGAATGGAGTATAACTATCCTTTCAGGTTGGCTTCCTTCACTTTCAATTACTTTATATAATGGTTTTCTACACTGTCTTATTATAAACTTCAAAACAATATTACTCCCTCAAAGAAAAATTCCTATGTTTGCCACTGCATCCTTTATTATATGAACGGATAATTTTGGGACAACCTGTATTGTTGCTCGCGCTCTCCCACATTCCGGGAAGTGGCTTATATGAAATAAATTTTGAGGTTTGTACTTAAAAATGTAAACTTTATGTATTATTTATGGGCCAAGGTGTAACATACAAGCAGTCTGATTGCTGAATTCCCGGGTACACTTGGTTGATTTCAATGTTCCAATTTAAGGTTGGCTCGTTTAAACTCCGTAAGAAGTTCACCACTTGCGGCTTATGTTTAAAAAAAAAAATTATTTAGAGTTGTTATGATGCTGACTTGTGTACAAACCTAATGACCAGTCCTTATACCATTAATTTACCACTTAACTGAATGTGTGTTCACACTATATTAAAACAAATTATCATTTAGTTAAGATTTCTATTTTTAAAAGGAACTAAACAAAATCATCACCGAAGAAAGTATTTCACTTTTGGAAGTTCATATTTTCTAACAATTGGATTAGAGTGCCAGAATTTCTAAGTAAATATAATTAGATTTGTGATTCTCATATATAATTTTTACTTTTGTATGCGCTTCATTTTATACAATTATACTACATAAATTTAAGGCCAAATAACTTTATTAAGACTTTCAGTCCTGCGAACCAACGTGATTGACTTTCCAGATTTTAGCTAGTTCTGGCATTACCCAATAGTTATTTTATTATTATTTCCTTAGAACAGGAGTCGACAACATATGGCAAAAAAAAAGTCAAATTGAGTTCTTGAATTCTAGTCGGGAGTTGTCTAGATATTTTTTTTATATGTAGTGATTATTTTATTTTTCAAAATGTCTCATAAGTAAATTATTCTGTATTCTAAAACGATTAATGTCTTAATTAAAGTATAGTATTATTTAGGAATTTAGTGCTGTTTAGGTATGTATATGTTTTCTAAGATTTTAATCAATAAAATAATGGATTTGATCCATAATTAATCAATGCTATTGCTAGAAGTCCAAATTATTTCAAATCATAAATAATTTTCTTTACAATTTTTTTTATATTTGATATAAAAAGTCCGCACATGCACTAAAGGAAATTCCCATTTTTAAAACAAATAATTTGAGTATGACTACAGAAGGGAACCCCCCCGAGTGTGAATGAATGTTGCACATATAATTTCCTAAAAGAGTGTTATATTAATTTCTGGATGTCTTCACACAAGTGACCCTGCTGTGATTTTATTTAAATTAGATTTAGAGGGGAAAGGTGCGGGTGTCACACTTTGTAAAAGAAATATTCTTTCAGCCATATTAAACGTGCAAAATTGTACACCAAGACAATAATAAATATAACTTCATACTAATAAATAATATTTTTGGGAGTTAACAAATATTTAGTCTTAAATTATATAATATGTATTAAAAAAACTTCAGAGGTTAACGGTTTTAGGGTGGTTACAATCGAGGAAAACTTAGAAACGTGAGGTAATTTTATAATTTGTCAGGGGGAGGGGTGGGTGATAAATTTGGCTCTCTGGGAGAGAGAAAATGTCTTTATTGTACGTTAAACTAATAAGTGTAAATTTATTGAAGAAAGCCCACCCAAGAAAAGGGGAAAGATGTGGGAAGAATCCAATGTACAACAGTGACATCTTCTCTCTTTCTTCTGTTTTCTATAATAGAAATAGTCAAACACAACTTGAGTAATATTTTGGCATTGTTGCCTATATCAAACAAAAAGAGAAGAGGGACTACACTTTACACAAACAAAGAATTACCATACTCCATTTTGAATTCAGGTTGGAGTATTTGGACGATAGCTGCAACAATGCTGAAATACTACTCGATTTGTGTTAAAATTTATGTTTTACTATTTATACTTTAGAAGACAGAAGAAAGGAAGAAATGTCACCTTTGTGCAATAATTCTTTCCACACTTTTCCTCTTTCCCTAGGTAGACTTTCTTCATTAAATTTATTCTGATTAGTTAATTTTTCCTATTTATTTATTTTTATAAATTTCCATTATTATAAAATTATTCAAAAACTGTTTTATTAGTTCTCCAGAACTTGTTTTTTTTTTTACAAAGATCAAGGTTTATATTAGGAGGGATATCCAACAAACTTCTTAGTGACATTGAGTTAGAAATTGTTTAAATAAAACCCTAAATAAAAACAAACACATTTTCAATACAAGCTTTCACTGTCACAGACAGATTCTTCGGGTCAAGAAAGATTGTGACTGAGACAAACTTGCAGCCCAACCAAGAACATCAGTTTGTGCTCTCTTGACCTGAAGAAGATGTGTGTGACAGTGAAAGTTTGTTTTTAAAATGGGTTTTAGCAAAACAATTTCTACTCCAGTATCACTCAGTTAAGTGTGCTGGCTATCTCTATTAATTTAAATCACAATTAAGTCTTGTGCTCTCTTCCAATTACTTAAAATTTATATTTAAAAAATAAGGTATTTGGATTTTTTTTAAATATCACTTCTCAGAAGATGGGTTTTTATCAGATAAAAGTAGTCCCCCCCCCCTCTGATTGAGTAGCCACCCTGGTATTAAATTTAATGTATGGTGGTAACACTGATGATATAAATAATAACTGTATTAAAAAACGTAGGCACGCATGGCCGCCCTGCTTCTCATTCATTCCTATTTAAATTCCTTCTCACAATCCTATTGATGCTTAAAGCCTTGCACATTACATTAAGAATTACAAATTTTTTTTATCTGGAATGTAAATTAAAATATTTTTCAGACAAAGATGTGTTTGTTTTAACTTTGCACTTTGGTTATCCAACTAAAAATAAACTGTTAAATATTAACTTTACTAAGTTTATGCTACATTTAAATAATTATGATTATATAAATATGAAATGTTGTGATGCTTTGTAATACAATCTTGTGTTAGCATTTCGGTCATATTCAGCATAACTTTGGGAACATATTTCAATGCTTTACACAACTGTTAGAAAACACTTTTGGTTAACACTTTAAAATTATGTATTATAAACGTTTATTTAAAAATGTTCATATTTTACTATTCGGTAAAGATGTGTGTGTGTGTGAAAATTAAGTATGCTTATAAAGACAGAGTTAAAAACTTTTTTTTTCTTTCAAATTATAGATACTTAAGTAAAATTTGAGATCAAACACCCTTTAAGAATATTCAAAATCTTACATAATGGCTTTACGAATATAAATCTTAAAAATATTTTTAAACAAACACAAAACATTTAAAATCTGGGTTCAAATTTCTGTTTGTTTTATTTATTTACTTCTCACATTTGTTATAGTAGTAAAAAAAAAGTATGATGTAAAATTATAAAAGCTCGTATTTATTTAGTAAGATGTGATTACCTTGGTCAATAATAATTATTTTTTGTATGAATAGTTTTAAGTGTGTAAAATTGTAAAATATGAAACCACTATTAATATGTACAAATCATTCGGATAGCTTATTATAAGCTGGTGTATAGTATTGGTAAAAAAAAAATCAACTGTCCTGGATATTTGTGTTGACATCCGAATGCTCGAACAGCTGTGATACCCAGGTTCTTGGTGATATAATTGTACCGTAGTATTGTCTGAATGGAAGATTGCTAAAGATTATACTATTGCATCATTCAAACTATTGGTTGAACTTCTGTCAAATCCAGGATATTTTGAAAGGAACAAAGAGGTATGAACCTGGATATATCAGATGAAATAGCACTAGCATGTTAATGTTTCGCCAAAACTAGGGGTTGGCAATTAGTTGATTGGTATCGACAGGTCAATCTCTCAGCAATTTATAGCTGATCGCCTAAGAAAACTAAATTATCATTAAGAGTCGATATTTAAGTCTTATAAACCTGCAAATATATTAAGTACTTTCAAATAATATTTGAGTGAGACCTAAACTACCTTACTCTGTCATAATCGGTAATGTTTTTTTGTTTTGTTTTTTAATTTAAATAGTTTAATGTAAGAATATACATTTTATTTATTCTAATTTTTTTTTTCTACAAAAGTGTAAAGACAAGTATTTGTACAAAGATTAAATTGCATTAAGGTATAGACCAAAACATCAAACAGAGAGTGGAGAAACGATGGGTCGTTGCGGGACCATTGATAAATGTATAAGTCGATCACGGCCCAAAAAGGTTTGCCGACCCCTACACTAAACTATTAATTTTACGCACTAGGTCACACTTTTTTCAAAAAATAATAAATCTATTAATAATAAGTAAATATTTGTTTGTATAGTAAAGCAAACTAATATTTGCAAAATGCATACAAAGATGTTGCCAGACATGTTTGGCACAATATGAAGGTAGTCTCTATTAATTACTGTTGTTGTCAAGTCTCTAGTTAATGTTGTCATTATAACAAGATTGGTTAAGAGTAAATTTGGAGATGTATGATCTTTAAAAAAAATGTATATACAATTATTATTGTTGAAATATCGAAGTCTGTGAATTAAACTAGTCTTCGAGTTCAAATGAAGTTAAGTAGAGTTTCAATATTTCATCAAGGATTGTTATCACCAGTTTCAAGTCTTTACCTCCCGTTGGAATATTATAAAAACACTCGAGATGCTCCGTTTTCTTAATTTACTGTTGTATAATTTTAAACATGTTTATAAGTAGACTAACTAAAGTGTTAAACTAGTTCCATCCAGAAATGTTGACGCTGAATATCAGGAATTGTTTGGAACCGAGTATCGGTGTCTCAAGTTTTATAATATATCTCCGAATAGAGCAGTGTTTCCCCAACTTCTTAGAGCTGCCCAATTTTTAGAACGACAAACCTTTGTTACCCATCTTGCTTTAACGGGCATTAGAAGGGAGGGGTATCTTTTAATTGAATTATTGTTTCATTTTTTAAAAATTTACTATCGAATTAAAATGTTACAATATAAAACTTGACTATTTCTTTTGAAGCGTGTGCTAAGGTTGTGCCTGTTTCCGGTTTCTTTTGATGACTGAATTGACATCCACGTCATTGTAAGTAATTTCAAGGCGTAAAGAGTTTTATAGTAATTGCAACTATTACTGTAGTTATTGCCTTACTTACCTGCTCCCTTTCTACAATCTCATTTTCCGCCACAATTTGGCCCGCGGCCCATAGTTTGGGAACCACTGCTGTAGCGTATCATTTTTATTAAATAATCAATTTTTTTTTTTTCTTTGAATTTCACTCATAGTTTGTCAATAAGTCCCAAAAATGACAGGACAATAAAATCTAAACAATCACCTTGTAACACTTAAAGAACACCCTCACATATTGTTGTCATTATATTAATTAAAGATGGAACGCTCAAATCCTCTATTCCTCGACTCCTATGGTATTTGAGATTCAAGATTCATAAAAATCTTGAATATAATTATGAAGACCTAATCTCGAAATAACACTTTTAATTGATTGGTAAAAGGAATTATATAGACTTATGTAGTTGGGAGAATAAAAAAATTAAAAAATTAAAAAAATTAAAAAAACATTGCAGGGTTGTGGAGTCGGTATGATACGCCAAGCCTTCGACTTTAATTCCTTCGGAAATGTCTAAAGTATATTATTAATAATAGAAGTAAACTTAAATGCGTCAATACAGATGACTACACGAGAAAGATTCTTTGGGATTGTGAATTTATATTTGAGTAAATTTGTCAATCCAAATTACAAATATTGGTCCTAAATAATACAAAAAAAATATTAAAATGATAAAATTACCATAATGTTATAAGTTTTTATTTAGAAATATGATTCGATACACTTTTATCCAGTACGATTCCACCCAAAATTTCTTTCAACTCTTGACTCCACAGCCCTTAAAAATTCTATAAATATAATTGATTTACTAAAATTATGTTCTCATTGGGGATTATGATGTGATAGACATAACAAACAAAAATATAATTTTTCATCGGTACCAAGCCTGAAAAAAACTTTTTTAAAGTAAATTTGAACTTTATCTAAAATTATGAATTTTTAGGTATTTGATAGAAAATTTTAAGATTTAGATTTCGAGAAATATAGAATTCGATCCATCTCTGATATCACTGAAAGAAAAATATGTAATCTTTCATATAATTTGCTGTTAAGTTAACTAATAGAAATTTGTTAAAAAAAAAAGAACTTTTAAAACATACAGATATGATTTGAATCACTGCACACAATATCTACTTGTCCAACTATCTCTCGTGATGTAATGCCGGAACACTAGGTTCTAACAGGTGTAATCTCGTTAATCTTGCACCACACCCAACACGTACACGAAGGAACTATGAATTATAATGAATAAAATGTTGTAGAGGTAATATCGGAAACTTGGTGTTCATACTCAACTCTTGTTAATGTTACGACTATTCTAATTATTTCACTCTGCATTGTGTGTGCAGGTTAGCTGATTAGCTGTATTATTATGTTAGCATTTTATGGAAAGTATCAATTAATTCTAATCTGTAAATTAAAAAAAAGTTAAATAAATTAAATACTGTAATGAAATTTGTGTTTATTTATCTCATAAGTAATGTGTCGACAATATAAACAGGTCAAGACGGTGTACAATAAATATTATTATTATTATTATTATTATTATTATTATTATTAGCACCGCGTCTTACTACCCGTTCAGGTTATACTCGCTTACACTAATGTGTTAATGGTAGGGTGATTGTGAGATGAAATGGAGGACCTACAGTTTAACGTGGAATCCGAACCACGGTGGAGGCCTGGCATACCACACATTCACAAGATGTCTTCTCAGAGGTGAAGGAGGGGTTTGGTAATCAGATAAATCTTTGCCGGGATCGAGGATCGAACCCCGGCCGCCAGCACAGAAGTCTGCCAGGTCACCAAAACCCTTTCTTATTTCAAACTAAAGCCGGTTACACAATCCAAACAATTTAAACTTAAGAGAGACTTTAAATCTTCACTTGGATGTGTGACACTCTTTAAGTATGGTAGGCAATGAGATTATGTACAAACTTGGTATAAAAAAAAATACACCACTAAATTTCTTCATTGTATTTTTTCAACGCTTGCCTTTAATTGGCTGAATTTATACATTTTATAAATAAAAATAAAAATATTGTGTAGCCCAGTTTGTATTGGTAGGAAGATGTGAAGGCAAGGCCCGCATTTAAAACCTACATCAAGGTTATGTAGACTGGGGAGGCTTCGAATGACCCTGCTATTATTCACATACGCAGTATTACAACCAAGTTTATAATCAAACAACTAAAATCTACAATTGATTTTCAAACAAGTGTTAACAGTCATTCATGTGACAGCTTTTTTTAGTTTGTTTTCTTTCTCTAAAATTTATTGTGGAATTATTTTTCTAAGTTTAACCATAAAGTAGACAGAACTAAACATTATTCTAGTAACTAGTAATTCGGTAAGTAATTTCAGAGTATAGTTATGAAAATTTTTATATTGAATTTGATGGTAAGCAGTTAATATAATGTTTACATTAGATTGGGCCTAAATTATTTATAAACTTTTTTTTTCCTTTTTTTTAGGGAATTAGTGGGGTGACTTTGGACATGCCAAGAAAATACAAAAACGAAAATTTCTAAGAAAGAAACCTATTTTATTTTTCCTGAAATAGAGGACGAGTGTACTATAGATAAAACTCAAAATTGTCTATGAATTAAAAAAACAGATTTAAGAAGAAGATGGTTTGTGTTCAAGTTTGTCGATATTGAATATGTCGAGTAGTTACATATGTGTATTTGTAATCTATTTACACTTGGATGTAACTTAAGATTATGTTGAAATTTAAATTTTGTGTGTAAAAAATATCTGTATATCAACTATTAGTGTCCGAAGTCACCTTACTTATATCTAACTTCTATTTTTAAAAGGAAACATAAAGGTGCCTGGAGTCACTTCCGAACAGGGGGTGACACCAGACATTTTTAATAATTTTTTTAAAGTATGTTTTAACTTACCGACATATTTAGCATTTATCTATTTGCTAATGGTCGTATCTCGCTTAGATAATTTTTTCAGACTGTTTAGATTAAAAGTCATGTCACAGGAGCTAAAAATATACTAAAAAGTGTCCGAAGTCACCCCATTCTACAGTTATCTAGTCAGGTTTGCCAGCAACGAGATTGGGCTGTATTAAAAATGGTTTCCCACTCTTGCTCATCACAAATTATTGTTACATTTTCTGTAGATTATATCGTCCTCGTACTGACCTCACTGGTTTAATTACATTCAAACAGCCCAGGTTGGTATAATTGGGGGAGGGGGGGGTGAATGATGTATTGTATTTCTGCCCCTCCCTCTCCCTTCTATTCTCCTTTGAATGGTTTGAATGGAGATGTTTGGTGCTGTTTTAAAGACAATCACTTTTTTAAACAAAGATGATTTAGGTTTGAAGCGGGAGTGTAGGAAAGTTTAATCCGCTTGTTACTAATAAAACAGCGCTTGCAACGCACATCTAACTTGGTTAGCAAATACTGCACTAGCCAATGTAATGTGACTAAATGTATGTCAACCGTCAAGTGCATCAAATAATTAGTCACTTTCAATACAAACTGGTGTCGAACCTCGTACGCGAGAAGGGCGTTAGACCATGTGGCCAGCAAAGCGGTTTATTTAAAGTTGGGGAGGAACAAGAAAGGTGTATAGCAACATATTTTTGTCTGTCTATGCTGACTTCTAGACTGTTGACATAAAAACTAATACTTTGCTATCATATTTTTAAAAAAAACGCCTAAATTCAGAATATGCAATAGCCTAAAAAGTGAAAAATAAAGGTGTATAGTACCATACACACTTTTTATTGAAACAGCCTCAATTGCACCAGGATGGTTCTCGGGAGGTACAGGTGGGAAGATCTTGAATAAGTTCAGATTGTCTTTAGGTCTGTTTAGTTATCCGCCATTTATAGAAGCTTTGAGCAATGATTTTATCAATTTTGGCGGTGGGTTCAAGTTGTCTCCTAAACTCTTATCCTGAAAATCATCAGATCCTACCTACATTCTAAGAAAAGGTGTACCAGTACGACCGGAAAGAGTTTTTTTTTCCATTGTGACATATGTCATTACATAACTTTAACAAGCTAACCATGAACCCAGGTATCCATAATATGGTTTGGAGGAGGGTTGGGAGGCCTTGATCCTGCCTTACCATAAATTCCTTTCTTTCTGTCCTCTACCCTCAAACAAGCTGACACCTCATCCTTAGGTCTCGTTCCTAACCAACATAAGCAAGATATCCTGGCAAACAACTTCTTTCAAATATTGAAATATTTGATTAACTGTTTTTGACGAATTTATTTATTTTGTCATTTCTTGGAATTTAGCCACTCAATAGTCCTAACAGGCAAATCCACATGACTTAGGCTATATTTTGCATGTACTTCTGCCATGTTTCACATTGTTCTTGCATACGGCCCTAAATGTCTACTTGGTGCTACATGGTGGACAGGAGGGCAATAAAATATATTAGCTACCCTACCTAGCTAATTTATGAATGAACCCTTTGATTTTTATCATTTACCACTGTATATAACATAAGAGGGTGTCTGAAGTCATCTTAGTCACTGTGACTGACTGAAGTGTCTTTTGATCTATAGTACAACTGTTGTGCCTGTGAGGTGTGTAATAGAAAAAAGAAGTGAAATTGAAATTTTTTTTAAGAACCAAATTTTAGATAGGTAGCTATAGTACGTAATTTATTTTCTTAGATTGAAGATTGAAAATATATTTACTATGAACGAGCACCATTACTACTGTCAGTGCTCCAACTCCTTATTTTCTTCACTTCATTTTAGCCCCACATAATTATGTTCTTTGGTAATTATTGTTTACCGGTAATGATAGTCTAGAATTTCAAGAATTATCTGAAACCCTTCTTTTACATATGTTAGTAAATGTGTGGTAGATTACTAGATTGAATTATCAATGGTATAGTGTTTTCAAACTCTTATAGATTCTAAGATAATAAGTTTACATAAAACTTCTGTAAGTCTTTCCTTGATGGATCACACTATGGCCCTATCTAATAAGTTATACCATAGTGAAATAAACAAAGGTAAGCTTTATACAGTTCAGGGTGTATGTAAGGTCTGCACACCATTGTGTAGGAGAGAAAGAAACTTTCGGGCTTCTCTTTCTCTATTACATCCATATAAGGCAAAGTGGCATTTTGACATCGTTCATTAATTTGATTGAATATATGAGATACATCACTATGTGAGTGGTTAAATTAAATAAATATGTTAGTAAAAGATTTGACGAGCACATCAATGTTCAAAACTGGTCAGTTTTTTCTTTAAATAAGATGATGTAGCCTAATATATACGATGATATTTGAAGGAGGCTCGCTTTTAAGGTTTTATCTCGTACCAAATTCTTCCTCTATAATTGTTTAGTTAGGGTAAAAGCTCTTCCAGAAGGACATTTCTACTTCCATTCTAAATGGCCGTTCATCCTACAAAAATATTATATATATATATATACACGACAGTATTCTGGTACGAAATAAAGCCTTACATATTGGGATTATTACTAAAATTAGGGTTTTGTAGATAGGTACTGTACTTCCTACAAGCCTATGACCTAAATTATCATTCAAACGTAAGTCTTCTACACAGAGTGTGTCATTCAAACAAATTTAATACAGTTTTGTTTTCATTATAGTTATCGGCATTTCAACATAATATGGTTTCTGAAAAATATGAGCCAACTTAAAATAAAGGTATTATAATAATACTTTCCACAAGCCTATAACTTAAGTGATAGTTTGAATGTATGACACCTATACAAAGTTTGTCATTCAAACAAATGTAACAAAGTTTTAAGATACCTTGTTTATTATATTTATTGAACATACAATATAATATGGTTTCTGAAACCAATATACAAGATAATAACCAACTTTAAATCTAAGTGTAGTCGTGGTAGACTGTAAACAACATATATGTTAACTGCCTATTTTAATATGTAAGGTTTTATTCGTAGCTGTACAATATTACCTGTAAAACTGGATTGTATATCCTTTAATGTAAATGTTTCTTCAGGAAAGTGTGGTATAATACTTCACTATTTTCAAACAATAACACTTTTATTCATCAGAAACATGTTTTCGCAAAAAAAAATTTTTTGAAAGAATCCGTTAAATCTGTCCCTCCCTCAGTGTAGCAGACGATAAACTTGAACGGCATGCTTTTGTTCTTGGAATGTGTAAGTGTGTGTCCATCCAGCTATATTATGGAGATCAATGATGTAAGGTCCTTCTTACGAATAAAATAATTGACCATTATTGTAACATTTATAGTTATGTACATTCTTCTTCGTGACGATACTATATATATCAACATTTTCAGAAGTTTAAAAAATATTACCAACTTGTTTAATAATTTACATTTATTTGTTTTTCAACCAGCTCTTTGCCTATTATAAATCTAATCCTCTGGCATATCTTAACAGCAGCTTCCTTTTTATATCACTAAATTTAATCTTATTTCCATGTTTGAGATCATCACTCTCCACACTTTATTAGATTAAAATTTAATAATTTATCTATCTATTTATTTATAAACAAATCATACTAACGTGAACTATTGGGTTCGAATCAATTATGAGCGTCTTGACCAAACGACATTTTGCGCTTTAATGGGACTCTAATTGTGCAGTATGTTTATACAAGAGGCCGTGTTTAATACCTATTAGCAATGAACATGCACCTAAGTATTCACAGAGGGCCTTAATATGATGTATTCCTGTTTTCCGACAATGAATGTTGTTGGCGACAAAAAACTTTTAAAGTCTTGTCAACGGTAGTGAGAAAGGTGCTTTTTTTGTTCTAAATGTAGCAATTATCGAATAAATATTTGTATTTTATACATTCTCAAGACAATAATACTCAATATGTGCAGTTTACCGCCGAAATTTTATGAACTGTGTCGTCTTTGTTTATCCTGTGATGGTGTGAAATCATCTATTTTCGATGACGAAGGAATTCAGCGTAACTTTCCATTTAAAATAATGACGTGTCTCTCTATATTGGTAAGTTAACCAAAACTTTTAATAAAATTGTATTTCATATAACTCCCTTTGTTGTGTTTCTTTACCTGGGACATTCTGAAGGTTTGAATGCAATGACAACTCTCCATGATGTTATCTGGCAAGGGGCAAGTACATAGATTACTCGTACCTAACAAGTACATGTGGCTTGATGAATAGTCTGATTTTGACAGTTCCATTGAAAATAATTAAATTTAGTCTTATTATGTTTCAGTGAATTGTTTAGTTTTAAAATAAAGTTAAACAACTTCAACATTTCTTTGTATCATAATATTACCTCAAGTCTAGGTCATTTACATTTTGAGAGTTTAGACATTATTGATCACTAGAAATAAATCTTAAATGTAGGGTTAAGTCGTTTATAAAATGAACATTTATGTTTATTTAAATTCCTAGGCCTATATAATTTTAAGGTATAAATGGAAAAATACTATAGTATCGCCTACATAACCTGTAAGTTCTATATCTGTATATTCTTTAGCTCCTTAATGGTAGTGATGGGTGATATCGAATGAAAACTTGGGCGAAACCTAAGAACTGTAACTTTTAGGCGAATTCTTCTTTAAAAAAACTAATCACAAAATTATAGTTGAACTAACATTACACTTACAAAAATGGGAGAACTCAAGATTATTATAAAACTTTGTTTTAATGAGCAATTTAAAAAAGAAATACACCTAAATGACACAGGAACAAAAACATTGTTGAAAAATCTTTCAAATTGGATGATTAAAGTTTTACTTTTATTATAGAGCCGGTTAATGCACAATAATCCTCTGCAGCGAACACACTTGGCTCTCTTTCGCAACAGACACATTTCTTTAAAATGGTTGATTTTTCCTCAATTATAAATGAAAACACTCTTCCACATCTACTACTAATAAGTTTACATCCATCAAACTCACACCAATCAACATTATTATTATTATTAGCACCACGTCTTACTACCCGTTCAGGTTATACGCACTTACGCTAATGTGTAATGGTAGGGTGATTGCGAGATGAAATGGAGGACCTACAGTTTAACGTGGGATCCGAACCACGGTGGAGGCCTGGCATTCCCCACATTCACAAGATGTCTTGTCAGAGGTGAAGGAAGGGTTTGGTAATCAACATTAGAACTCAAATGATAAAGTAGTAAAGATTTGAGCTGACATACCCATTGGACATGGCGGCTACAGACAGGGAAATGTCAGGGAATTTAACTAAAAATAAGGAAAAAAATTGGGGAATTAAAAAATATGTCTAAAAATCCCATTAATTTCACAACCAAACACTAAAACAAAAGTTAATAATACCTAAATAAAAAACATTTTAACTTTTAAAATAACTGATAAAACTGTTTATGTTTAGTAGATACAAACTTTTTTTTTAACATGTGTTCAATAATAAATAAAACAAGTCTTCATACACCATTAAAACTGAGAAAAATTAGTCAGGGAAAATTGAAAAATGTTGCCTGGAAAACCTGGAAAAATCAGGGAATTTTGTAAAGTATATTATTTAGCCACCCTGTTGGAATTCATCCACTGAAATTAAAATATTAAAACAAAATATATATTTTAAGACTAAATTATGGATATTATTAAGGTTCCTTTTCAACCTAGCTTAACCTAACCTTCACTGGCTGACATGATCTAACCTTGCGTGCTTCCATTCACTAATAAATTAGAATCTCAATTAATATTCACAAAATAAACTACTTGACTTTTTTGTATAAGATGTCATATTGTAAGAATCATGGATCAAACTACGTATTAGTCTAGTAGGTCTAGCTTTATGTTTGGACTAGGGTTTTATTGAGTTGTCTAACTCAACGGTTTCCAAACTTTTTGTATGGCGTACCGCCCCGACAATGTCCGTAATTTCGAGTACCACCAATATAATGCTGGATATTAATGTCCACTCTTGGGGAGAAATATTGTGCTCTTCCTTGCTCATCGATAGTCGTACTTATGAATCCAAATGTATTTATTGTTATTTTTATTAAAATATTTGTTTCTTTTAAGATAATTCTTAGAAATCAGGCTTGAAATAAACTTTATTACTTTTATTCTACGCGAAGTTTTGGATGTGTTTCCAAATTAATATAATATTTTTAATATTTTAGCACCGCGTCTTACTACCCGTTCGGGTTATACGCTTTAAGTACTAATTATTACTAAAATGGATTAAAGATACTCCAATGGATTAGGAATTGGGGAGGTTGAATTAGAGGAAGTGAACCCGCATTTGCGTGGAGGGAGAGTGGAAAACCATTTAGGGAAAACCAACCCCAGTTCACCCGACCGAGATTCGAACCTCGATCTCCCCGTCCTTGGCAGTCGAGCTCAACACGATAGGCGCGTTAGCCAACTATGCCACCGAGTGTTTCCAAATTGAATGATAAAGTTACTCTAGTGATCAAATTTTTCATAATTTCATTTGGCTACTTTCTAAAAGTAACATTAGGCTTTATATTCTGACTGTGGTTTTCACACATTTCAACCTTTGTAACAACACACCAATGTTTATGTACGATAGCAGTTAGGGCTCATAATAGATAATGACCTGGTAATTTTCAATGTTTTATTTCTACAGCAGGAGATATTATGAACATATCTCGTGACCTGCTTCGGTGGCCACAAGGTCTAAGGCGTTACTCTCGCAATAGACAAGGAGATCAAGGTTCGAATCTTGGTTCGGTGTACCGAGATACCGAGGGTTGATAACTTAATATGGTACCGTATTGTTTTGTTGTTAACACTGGAGATTGTTGTACACAAGTTTGACTATTGATTAGCAGTTGAGGATGAATATATGGTTCATTCGAAAACGATATAAAATTGCTCTCATGCTGATTGTCAAATAATAACTTTCGAATAATCGTTCAATAGTGCTCATCACACCTTCTTAAGAAAATGGTCTACCGCAAGGGGCAAACAGCTGATAGGCCTACTAAGCTGAGCAATAGAATAAATGAAAACTCAACTTTTTTTTTTTTTTTAGAAAACATTCAGAATATATTTCAAATACAGGTTAAACAAAACTCTTATCACAATCAATATATCTAGACCTATAACACAAGTTTAAATATCAAAATTATAATTATGGTCGTTTTATCTTAGCTGGAAAATGCAAAATAAAAAGTTTAATTCATGGTAACTTACCAGTAACAAAGAAAATCATTGTCCTTTTAAAACCATGTGACTTTTGTTCTTCTTCAAATGTATATATGGTTTTAGCTTTATAATAACACGGTGACCTGGTGGTTCTAGGGGTAAGGTGTCGGACTTCTGTGCTGGGGGTCCGGGGTTCAATCCTCGGTCCCGGCACAGATTTATCTGATTACCAAACCTTCCTTCACCTCTAACAAGACATCTTTATAACAACAACAACAATAATAATAACAACAACTAGCCATACACTCTTTCTGAGAACTTTGTATTTCCCAGAAAATAGTTTAGGAGATTTCACACTTTCCGGGGCTTTAAGAATTTCAGAAAAATATTTCTGAAATACTTCTACACATAAAACCATCAATTTAATTTTTGTATGTGTTTACATAATGACAAATCCTTTCATTGTGATTGGTGCTCTGGTTATATATCCATATTAACTAATCCTTAGAAAGTTAAAGTTGATCCAACTTCTACGAAGTGGTGCGGACCGAGGACTTACAGATGGGGGCTCTATAGACAACAGGGCTGTGGAGTCGGAAGCAATTTTGGGTAGAGTTGGTAAAAATATGTCTATTTCGACCCTGAGGCTTCAAAATCACAAACTATTATAAAAATACACATTAAATATATCATTTTAACGTTTATTTTTTATTTTTTTTAGGACCAATTTTTGTGATTTTGTTTGTGAATTTCTATTTGAATATATTTGTCAATAACAAAGAATCTTTGCATGAACTCATCTTTATTGGGAGCATTTTATTGCAGTCAATTTGTTAGTAATAATTAATATACTTTAGCCATTTATGAAGGCGTCGGAGTTGAATCAGTTGTAAAATAGATGAGTCGAAGGCTTGGCGTCTTGGTTTCTGTAGCACCAATCTCTCATGGATTACACATCTTAAGGATATGGAGTCTATAGACAAGGCTTAAGGCCTATTTTATTTTAGCCCACCTACTCATCCTCTCAACCTGTGTCATTTATTTTCAGATCCTAAGACTCTATCTTGGCCATTTATGAAGGAGTGAGCCCTAATAAAGTTCTGACACGTGTTTAAACCAGTTGGACCTACCTATTAATATGATAGATTACTATACTGAACACTTTGGACACACTAAGCTCAACCATTTTTTGTCCAATATTTTATCAATTAAGAGAATAATTAGTTATAATATTTATCACCGCGTCTTACTACCCGTTCGGGTTATACGCTTTAAGTACTAATTACTCTAATGGATTAGGAATTGGGACGGTTGAGTTAGAGGAAGTGAACCCGCATTTGCGTGGAGGGAGAGTGTAAAACCATTTAGGACCCCTGAGATTCAAACCTCGATCTCCCCGTCCTCAGCAGTCGAGCAGCTCAACACGACAAATGCGTTAGCCAACTACGCCGCCGAGGCGGGTTAATAATTAGTTCATCAAGTTGAGAAACATTTCAAAAAGAAAGGCCATTAAAAAAAGAAAGAAAGGGAATGGTGGTGTTTCTACACTGTAACGTTGGAATAATTCATTATTGTCATTGCAGGATTTTTGTTGTGATTAAAATTGTAATAGAAAATATTTTTTAAGGCTCTTAAACTACTCCAAGGTCTCTTCGAAACTTTTCTTTGTCAGATCTTAGTAAAATCAGTTACTAAAGTTATTACTGTAGGACTACTTTCCGCTATTCACACATCAAGTCATGTGATCTGTACCAGGAATGCCAGGATCACGATCAACTTAACGCTCACATAATGTTCACATGACTTTCACTTAATATTTCACTTAACATAAATAAACACTGTGTGATCAGGATTCAGCTAACATAATGTGATGTAACAACTTGATCAAAACACGGAGGTGGATTTGAACGGTTTGAAAAACAAATTGCTAAAACTAAAGCCGAGCATTTAGAGCAGATTAGGTTACAAGCACTTGCTAAATAAAGTGTAACAAGAGGCTACAACGTTTTAGAGCCCCTGGGACGTGGATAAACTATACTGAACAAGTCTTCTGGATTCCATAAACAAATAAATGAAGTATTAAATAGTCCTGCCGACGTGGCTCGCAACGTGATTGGTTGGCTAGAACGCGCGATACTCTTCGTTTAGAGTTCAAGTAATGGGAATGTTCTACCTTGTACAACACCTAAATTGACCGACCGTTAAGTTGATACTTTCTATAGGTATTATCAATAGACATATCTAAACTCTCCTTCCTAGCATGTTCATGCTATAGGTAACTTATAAAATCTAGTCCATTAAATCTCACAGTTAGATTTTTGCCGCAAGTGTGCACAAACTCATCTCACATGTTGGACTAGGTCAGGGGGCTGCAGCTGGTACATTGCAATCAACCGGTTTTGATCCTGCGGCAATTTTCAGTTACCTGCGTCTTGAAAAGTTGATGTTTGAGTGTTTTAAACTCGCAAATACATCAAGTATTTTCAAATAATATTCGAGGGGAGACCCTTATAGAAATTACTGTGATTTGTTATAATTGATAATGTTTTAAGAAAATTAAATAGTGTAATATGATGATAATGTAGGTTACATTTGATTTATTTTACTATTTTTTCTAGAAAGTTGGGAACATAAGTATTCGAGGATTTGAGGAAATATAAGATCAATAGGGGGAAAAGAGTCAAGTAGAGAAATTATGGGCTATCACAGGACCTTGCATATTAGCGTGATTGGTAACTATGCGTGTAACCTGAAAGTGTAGGTGTCGTACTATATACTAATTAGTACATTTTATTAGTTTGTGCTTTTAGCGACAAACTATCTAAACCAGGCGACAGGCTGAGGATAGTGAATAATGTTGAAAACATCAAACCTCCTCCATCTTTGTGATGTCGACCCATGTTTTTGTCCCTCTCCAGGTCTCCGAGCGGGACCTCCTGCCGCCTTCGATATGTCACCGCTGCGTGTACAAGCTGGACGTGTTGTACGACTTTAGGGAAGTGTCCAGGAAGTCTGATCTCATCCTCAAACAATACCTAGGCCTAAGTTATTCTGAGCGCATCGGCGGTGGCGTTTCGGTAAGTTCAAGTGCATCTAAGCTCATATTGAAAGTTGCTGAAATATTTTCTTGTCGGGGTTTCAAAACATGTCGATTCGGTTTACCCTGAAAGGTAGCCCAGTGATACCTTGACAAATTACACTATGATCCTACCATAGTGAAATAATGAGAGGGTAAGTTTGATACTTCACAGGCTAGACAGAGGGTAAGAGAAATCCTTATGGTAAGGGACACTAAAAGCTATCAGCTAACAAACTGATTCCAAACTAAACATAGTTGGCATACCACAAACACATGTGGGGTATTTGGGGGGGATATACAATATCCAAGACAAATAGGGAGTTTAAGTAAGTTAGTTTTACCTAAATATTATTTTTCTTGCTGCTAAACCTTTGACTTATATTATTGTTTTATTATATTTGGAAGAAGGTACAGGAAAGGTGGATAGAAACATATAAACGGGGGACAAACACAATATGGCTTTTACAATGAAAAAAAGTTCACACTTTACACTGCTGCCAATGGACAAAGAGGTAATGGTTGCCTCTTGAAGAAAATTGATCGTCACTGCCCAATCCCCCGACCTAGGTTTCATTCTATCGGAACTCATCAGGGAGGAGTGTGAAACGCGCAACGCAACTTCCTAAAAGAGAAAAACAAAAGGGGAGAAAAAGGAAAATGGTAAAGATTGATAGGACACATAGATAGGAACAAGTAAAAGGTATAACATAAAGGACAAACACAGGAAAAGGACATTGGATGCGAATATATAATGATATAACTCAATAAGGAAAACCTCTTTTCGCTTTATGAGGTAGTTGTGTTATTATATTTGGAAGAAGGTAAAGGAAAGGTGGATAGAAAACATATAAACGGGGGACAAACAAACAAACTTATATTATTATTATCATCATCATCATCGGGTTATACGCACTTATGCTAATGTGTAATGGTATGGGTGATTGTGAGATGAAATGGAGGACCTACAGTTTAACGTGGGATCCGAACCACTGGTGGAGGCCTGGCATTCCCCACATTCACACTACATGAATTTTCAATACATTATATTTAAAAGAAAGTTCATCAATAGTCAAATCTACCTGGTTTGGAGGCCGCATGGACTAAGGTGAGGCTAGCTACCCTTGCAGTAGACTTGACTGCCAATGACGGGGAGATTGAGAATTAAATCTTGGTTGGATGTGCTGAGAGTGGTTTTTTCAAAATAGTTTTCCACTCTCCCTCCACAAATGTGGGTACACATCCTATAAATATAACCTTTCTCATCCATAAAACCATTATCATAATTAGTGCCTAAACTTATAACCTGAATGGGTAGTAAGACATAGTGCTAAAATAAATTCATTTCTAAAGATGGGTCATATCCACTACTTTACAAATATTAATTTTAACTTTGGGTCCAAATCTAGTGGAAAAGTTATTAAAATAATTGCAAATAGGAATATAACAAGAATAAAAAATAATGTCTAGATGTTTACATTTCTTGAAAAAACTGTATTTGTTATAAAATTCTTACATTCAGTTAAGTGTTAAAACAATGGTCTGGGGTCTGATTGTTAAGTGTGTCTTACAATTAGGTTATAGTTTAAACACCAATAGTTGTATTAGATCTCTAAAATAAATTTAATCTAAAAAAGTATGAAAAAAATAATCCTTTTATATTTTTCAAATATGATATTCTCCAATCCTCGAATCTTTAATATCTGTAAGGATTCGAGGGTCCTAGCCCAAGTCAAATTACAATTTGTAAAAAGGAAACAAAACAACATAAATAAAAAATAAAGCTGAATCTTAAAAAATTGTTTCACGTTGTAGCAAGTGACTCAAATAAAATGATATCTACAAACTGTAATCTGCACAAAATACTAAGCTGAAATAAAGAAATCCAGAGAAGAAAATTAAAACTGATATATTCTGCAATAATATCATTTGTGCTCTACTTACTTTAAGTGGGTGTTCCCGGATACAAACACCATGTTTCGACAAACTATTCTGCAAGTATGGTGGAAGCTAAGGTGTGGCAGTTTTAACAGACGTCTGAACCCTTGAACACTCGATGTTGACGAAGGACTTGGCTATTTGTTGAATACTTGGAACATCAGACCAGATTTCCTCGTTGTCGAGGCGGTGAGACCCATGACCCAAACATCAAGACCACCAGTTTCTTATTCAGGAGCTGGAGCAGAGGTTCCTCCTTCGAGGATATAATATGATGAACTACAGGAGAATGAACCTAGGGGTCACCCATTATATATTCTTTTTTCTGACTAAACAGGACCAAATATGGGCATGTAATGAGGGAAAAGGAAGGAAGGAGGGAGGTGGGAATAGTGGAGAGAGACTTGCCAAGGAAGTCTGCTAGGGCAGCAGTGCTCGTAGCTCGAGGTATCGAACAAATGACAGTCAGGTCTTTCATCAACATCGAGTGTTCAAGGGTTCAGACGTCCGTTAAAACTGCCACGCCTTCGCTTCCGCCATACTTGCAGAATAGTTTGTCGAAACATGGTGTTTGTATCCGCAGAATAGTTTGTCGAAACATGGTGTTTGTATCCGCAGAATAGTTTGTTCGAAACATGGTGTTTGTATCCGGGAACACCCACTTAAAGTAAGTAGAGCACAAATGATATTATTGCAGAATATATCAGTTTTAATTCTCTTCTTTGGATTTCTTTATTTCAGTTTAGTATTTTGTGCAGATTACGGTTTGTAGATGTCATTTTACTTGTGTGACATACTACAGCGCCACATTTTGGAACCTCTTGTTTGTGGAAAGTTTGTTTTTGTGAATATAACTGATGGTAATACAGTTTTACCCCTGACTGTACCAATCTCTCCTTGGTGCAGGACCAGCGGAAGCAGCCGGCATGCTCGCCCGACAGCAGTAAGGGCAGCCCCTCCAGGCCCGAGGAGCCCAAGCGCTCCTGTAAGAACGGGGACGTGTTGGCCATGGAGAAGGAGATGCGGGAGATGGCGGAGACGGAGGCCCTGGAGCTGAGGCTGAAGCGGGAGCCGTCAGAGGAGGATGAGGAAGAAGATATGTTGAACGGGGAACAGGACAAGGGGCAGGTGAACGGGATCTCTCCACACCGGGACAAGGGGGACTCTGGTGAGTCTGGTAAACATTCGTCTGGCTCAAACATAGATTGCGGTCATTTAGCAGAGGAGCACTTCTTTTTTAAATGCTACCTTTATTTTTATTATAAATATATACAAAACTTAACTAAGCTCAAATTGGGATGGGAGCGATTGTAAATTAAGGACAGTATTTTACAGTTTTATAGCACATTTCTTTTGGACAAAATAAAACTAACTTTTTCAAACTTTAGTCATCTCAATAACCCAATTATTGGTTAAAATTCTTGATAAATTTGAGTGGTGATAATAAGTGTTAGTGCAATATATTTTTAATGAGTGTTAAAACTTCACTAATTTTTTATCGCATAGGACCAAAAGGACCAAAAATAACTTCTAAATCTGTCACGATTTTTTTACTTGACTCATCTGTTATAATTTTATGTCCCATCCATAACACACAGTTCAAGCCATTCACATAATAAGTTTTGATTTTTTTCTCTACTCTTTTATACGTAATACAATCTTAAAACTTTTCTGAAATTTACCATTAACTTTGAATAATATTAAAGTGATTAATTTAACAGAGTTCTAACCAAACATCTTAACACCTCAATATGTGGTTAAAAAATTTCTCCCATCCATTGCGCTAGGAATGTTTGTCATTAACAATATTTGTAAATGAAAATAATCAAACAAACTGTTGGAGCATTGAAAACAAATATAGTAGTCCCTTCTCTGTGTAAAAAATATTTTTTTTAACAAAACTTCAAACTAAATGTTGAGTACAAATGTTCTGATCGTTACAAAAGTAATGACTGGGTAACTAGTGATTGTGAATTAACAGATTTTTAAAGTCTCTTGAGGCAATTAAACAAACAGTAGCAAACTGTCTGTCTTCTCTCAAGAAACAAGGGGAGTCAACTGATCTAAAAGTCCCAAATTTAAATGGTTCCTAAAATTAAAATATATTGAGGATTATGTATGTGTATGTTATAAGGTCCTGGCGACCCATCATGTGCAACGGGGGGAGGAAGGGTATATAATTTTCCTACCCCTAACCTACTGACGGTACATTTCAGCCTGCCAGGGTGCCATATTATGTCATTTTGAATTATGTTATATGTTCAATGTCGTGTCTGTTCTCGAGAGCCCTTCGGGGCTGGTGTTAACTGTATTATTCATGCTAGAAGGTTAAAAACAATTAAAACCTAACAAACAAACAATTTACCTCTGAATCTCAAATCCAAATCTTAGAAAAAAATTATGAACTTAGGAAGAAATATAAATATAATAGAATATAGAAATAGTAACTAAATGTAATCATTCTTTCTTTTAATCCATTCATTATAATATTCAAACATTTAGTTTGATGTTATTATTATTATTATTATTATTATTATTATTAGCACCGCGTCTTACTACCCGTTCGGGTCATACGCATAGTTTGATGTTAAATTACTGATCTGGGGTCTGGTTGTTAAGATCATCCTATAGCTATAATTGTTTATGAGCCTCCAATAAGCAGTATTAAAACTTTAAAACAAAGTTTAATAAAAAAAATTGCAAAAAAATCCTTCTTTTAATGATATGAGCCTTGAATCCTTGAATATCCTAAAGGATTTGAGGGTCCCATTCCTGTTTTCCCTGTTTTTTGTTGTTTTTTTTCACAATGATTTTAAAATTTCTTATGCTGGGGTTGAGTGTATTGTTGTTCTAGGTTAAGAACATTTTTTTATAATATAATCTTGTCTTTACAAAGTAAACGTTCAATAAAAATTATACTTATTTAATGTTTTTAGAATTTTTTGTGTGTTTTCTTTAGATAATTTATCATGTGAGCTCAATTTGTAAATCCTGCCCATATGTGTACACGCACGGCTGTGTCATGTCCCGCAGGAGACGAAGCGGAGGAGGACCACTCGGATATGTCGGACTGTGAGAGTGGGGGTTTGTCCGCGGAGGTGAAGGGAGGCGAGTCCACCACATCGCTACAGGGCGAGGGTCGACTGGTGATCGACCAGGACGAAGGGGTCAAGGAGGAGCCCCAGGAGGAAGGGGAGGAGGTGGCGACACAGGAGCGCGGCAGCCCTCACCCCTCTTCTGACAAGGACAGCGAGTGTGGCTCTAGTCCCAGAGACTGGCACCATCGCACCAGGTAAGCACACACACACCGGGAATACTCGGAGGATATTTGGTGACTGGGCAAAACAGGTATAATACAACTAAAAACTAGTAGAAGTGAGCTTAGAATATGACTGGAAGCTTTAAATAGTAGGCTCTTTAATAGAAGAAAAATAACGAACTGACAAACTCATCGTCAACTGTTTCCAGTAAAACGTCTCCATCTGGCAAACTAAACACTTTTCTATCCTCCCACGCCATCTTTAACCGTCGGACCTGCGTCGGCGCTCAAATGGTCTTAACACATCACTCTCGCAATAAACTGTATTGCTAATGTTGAGGAAATAGGGGTTTGAATCCCGGCCGGGTGTATTGAGGGTGGCTCTTACTAAATAGTTTTCCATTTTCCCTTTCCGCAAATTTGATTATATTTCTCCCCAACTCAATCTTCTTCATCCCTATCACATTAGCATATTTAGTGCATACACACATTATCCGACAAGGCCTGGATGTATTTCTCTCCCAAGTTCAAATCTTACTGCACTTAGCACCAATAGCATGACTCTTGTGCTCTTATCAATTCATTTTAAAAAATATTTAATTCCTCCAACTACTTTCAAAAGTGTCTATAAAAAATGGTAATTCCTTCTATAAAACACGGAGATCACAGGTCATTTTTGTATTAATATAGTGATGGCGAGTCTGACACCCATCATGCCTTGGTTTGTGGAATATCTCGGTCATGATTAAGTATCAGCATACCACGCTTATGGTCCAGGGTTTGATTACCATGTCCACATATCATTTCCCAACATATATTTTTTGATAATCTCTGGCTCTGCCTTAAACTATGAGGGGTGTTTGAGTGGGCGTAGGTTAAACCTGAATAGCTTAGTGGTTATTGCGTTGGTGCATAAAGTCAATGTTCCGCTCCATTGCTCAATTCAACTGATGATCTATAATTGTTCATCATATATTTAAAATGTCCTGTTCAAAATTGGAATCCTATATCAATGAAAGTGTTCATCTCGCGGCATCGTAATTCTAATATGTGTGCTACTTGTCTTCTCAGTCCGATCACCAGTAACCTTGGAAGTAACGGGGGCGGAGGGGAGGCCAGCAACCTCCTGAGGACACTAATCTCCTGCCGCAAACTGGGCATCCCGCCTATGGAGGCTGCCGCCAACAACCGACTCGCCCCAATGGCCTCGTCACTGCAGCACTCGCTCAAGTCCCGCAGCAAGCTGTATGCTGCGATCCACGGCTCTCCGCTTGTCCCTCCTCTTTCGTCGGAGGGCCTGCACTCTCCCGCCGTCGTGTTGGGCAACCGGACCAACCTTCTGCAGAGCTCTGAAGAAGGGTCCCCCCCTGGTGCCCTGTCCATGGTCATCAAGTCGATAGACGCCTGCTCCATGAACAACAACGTCCTTGCGGTGGCGAGTAAGCATGATAGCAGCAGGAGGAAGCAGAGTTTTCCTTCCAAGGCCGACCCTAGCCTCCAGACTGAGTCTCTGTACGTTCCCGACTTCACCGGTGGCAACCCGTGGTGCAATATCTCCTCTAGCAAGTCGGGAAGGGTAGGTTTGGGATATCTCTTAACGTTCTTCTACAGGTCGTTTCAAAAGTTCCCGTGCAGTAAAATGTGTATGGAATAAAACAAAGGCAGGTGGATGTAATTAAAATGGATATCATCTGAAAGGGGAATCAAGAAGTGTGAATTTTATCCTCCCCATTAATATTCTAATAGTATAAATAAATAAAATGATGTTAAATAAAGGCATATATTTATAAATAATCTATTCTACAGGAACTTTTGAAACCCTCTGTGTATCCACTCTAGTTGAATGAAATCATAATGTTTTATTTTTGAGTTCATGTGAGATGTATTATATACATCCACTACTGTTTTTAACCTGACACCTTACCTCAGTCTGTAGCTTGTCTGCCAAGTGAGTCGAGGGTCTCGGGTTCGATTCTCGGCATGGCCATAACTTTATCGTTGGTGAAACGTGGGCTTACCCTCTCACAATGATAAATTAATGGCCGGAGACTGGCTGTTGTGCCTGTCCTAGTCTTAAGATAGATTATAGGGTATATGAAGCTACAACAGGACTAACAAGCCGATAGTAGAAAATATATTGCTTCAATAAAAACAGACCAAAGGCTGGAAACAATAATTATACATCACTGCTTTCAACCTTTGGTCAGTGTTTTATTCGAGCCATATATTTTCCACTACCGGCTTGTTAGTCCTGTTGTAGCTTCATATACCCTATAATCTATCTTAAGATTAGGACAGGCACAACAGCCAGTCTCCGGCCATTAATTTATCATTGTGAGAGGGTAAGCCCACGTTTCACCAACGATAAAAGTTATGACCATGCCGAGAATCGAACCCGAGACCCTCGACTCACTTGGCAGACAAGCTACAGACTGAGGTAAGGTGTCTGATTTAAGTAATATAGAGCAATTTAAAAAAACAATTATTTCAAGTTAATTTTTTGGCATAAATTTATTAGGGCTGTGCAAAGTATACTTTTTCAATTCGAAGCGAATTTGAATCGATTATATGAAATATTCTCAAAACCGAATCAAAAGTTTGAATATTATTTGTTTGTTGTTTTATCCTTTAAAAAATATAATATTGTTATTTATATATATTTATGCCCTAAAATTACTTGGAAAGAGTTTGGTTGGACAATCTTTTGTAATATTTTGTTTTATTTTGATTAATACAGTTAATACCACAACTTAGAATTCAATTACTTAAAAAAATTTTGTTTCTTTATGGTCTCAGGTAAGGATGAACCAATAATAGTTTTTTATTCAGACAAGAGAATATTGAAGCTACTGTGATATTTTATCTCAAAATATAGTCAACTCACTTGAATATCTTTGAGTCTAGTTAAACAATTATTAAAACTCGATTTGAGCTCTAGTTTTCAAGTTCTCTCACAGTTCTATTAAAATTATTTGCCTCAGAAATTGAAAGAATTGATCAATTTTAGGGTTGATTGACTGACGCCCATCACTGGTCCTGTCATCTGGCGACTATTTACATAATCAATCGTTTGACCAGCACTATATTGAGATAGTATTGGACACTATTGTTATGGTGGTAAGGTCGGAAAAGTCTTGTTGTTTGCACCTTCGTACTTTTCCTCGGTGACTTTCTGGGACAATAAAGGGACTTTGGAAGAAGGGGAAAGAATAGGTTTCCACCAAGTGTTAAAAAAAGATATCATAATTCATTGTGTTAAATTAATGCTCTGGAGTCTGGTTGTAAAGTTTTTCCTATAATTATTTTGTGTATCTACCAAGAAGCAGTAATATATCTCTAAAATAGATTCTAATTCAAAATTTGTATAATTTTAGAATCTCGAATCTTCCTAAGGATTCTATCCCTAATAATAATAATCCCAGAGTGAGACTTGCACCAACTTAATCATGCCATTCTATTTTCCATACAGTTGGCGACACGGCGTGTGGACCTGTCTTGCACCAACTGTGGTACCATGACAACAACCATATGGCGGCGCAACATGAAGGGAGAGATGGTGTGCAACGCCTGCGGACTCTACTACAAGCTGCACGGTGTCAACCGGCCAGTCACGATGAGACGTGACACTATACACACGCGTCGTCGGCGCCCCAAGGGGGAGAAGAGCAGCGGCCGACACAGAAACAGTGAGTTAGAACTCGTGATTCCAGGTTTGACATTTACGAAGCTTCGCTGATAAAAATATTGACCGATGAAAATAATCGGTTTCTTTATTCAATCATTGTATTTCCGTTCGGTTTTTACACTCCGCTTATCCCTGAACGGTAGCAGGTTTTTTTTTAAAGCACTGTGTCTTACTTAGCACACCTGACCGGGATTGAACCTCAAACTCCCCGTCATTAATCTAGCCTATTGCGAGAGTGGCGCCCTAGACCATGCAACCACTGAAGTGAAAGCGGTCTTACCTTTACAGATTACATTATGATTTTAGGGTGTGTCAACTCCACTTTTTCAATTCAAAACAAACTCTCCATTTCTTTACCTTTCCAGCCTGTGGTCAATTTTTTTTATTCAAGACATATATTTTACACCACCGACTTGCTAGGCCTGTCGTAGTTTCATATGTCTTATAATCTAACTTAAGTTTAGGGCAAGCACGACATCCAGTCCTCGGCTGTCAATTTATCAATGTGACAGGCTAAACCCACATTTCACCAGGAATCGAACCCGAGACACTTAGCTCAGTAGACAGAAATGCCACCGACTTAGCTAAGGTGTCAAACTCTGAAGCCAAATTAAAGTTTGAATATATTTTGTTGGCTGTTTTGTGCTTAAATTACTTGGGAAATGTTTTATTGCAGAATTTTATATATTATTTCATTTTATTCTGATAAGTCATATTACGATCAGATTTTAAAATTGAATAAAAATGTTTTCCATATGAAGATTGCTTTGTACTTTACATAACAGCTCAAAATGTTAACAAACGACACTTATCAATGATGATTCATAATTTGACGTGAAGTTGAAGCAGATATTTGCAGCCAAATCAAAGCTTCGCACACTCCTAAATGAATATAACACCTAAAAAAGGCAATAATTGAACAGCTCGAAGTGACCCTCGCACATATACGAGGAATAAAAGATTTCCAACGTTTTCCTTAGTTGTCACTCTCGGGGATTTTGCAAGCCTATTCTTATAAATTCTTGTAATCCTTCGTAGGCCTAGTTTTAAGCTCACTTGATAGACCGAAAGTTTTGGCTACTGGTTAGTCATTTGTTGAAATATTGTTATTGTTGTTATTTCCAGAAGGCACCAATAGTGGCAGCAGCAGTAGTGACGATCCGGTGGACATGTTGGCAGCCCTTCGTAGGCAGATCCAGCCTCACCTCATGATGGCCCTCCAGTCTGTGCCCGAGTCCTGCACGCCCCCTTCAAGTATGTCTCTCGCCGCCGAGGTGAAGACAGAGCCGGTCGACTCGGAAGAGGAAGAAGAGGAAGGGGGCGAGGAAGACGAGGACGGGGCGGACGAAGACATGGCAGACCTTCCTTTGAACCTTGTGTCCACTTCGCTGGCCGAACCGACCCAGTGACCTTCCACCACCGACTCCTCCTGGAACGTGAGTAACGCTGGGCTTCCTGCTTCGGATCACCAACGTCTTGCATGCTTCTTTTTCCTTCGTTTGGTTCTTACCTTGGTTAGCCGCTCCGATTGCCGTCTCCAAAAATGTATGCTTAAAGCAACTTTTTTTATTTATTTTTTTGACAAAGAATTGAGGATAGTATAAAATATGTTAACTATTCTTGCTGATGTGTTTTGTGGAATCTCGATATTTCTGGTTACAATCGTGTAACACTAATCGAACTACTAAGAAAAAGTAAGGGCGAATCTTATTTTTTACGGCAATTCGTAGCACCGTACTAAATTTTATTTCTGCTCTATTGTTGTCGAAATCTGGGAATCTACAAAAGTATTGAGCAATTGGTCCATGACATGTGATCTAGATATTATTGGTTTATATTTCGATAATACTCAAACCTAATGCACAGTACTTGTGTGATAACAATACTCTACTTGATATTACAACTGCGCTATAGAGACAAAACAGTTGGTCTTGAGGCACTAATCTGGTCCACACAATGCTTAGTCGAGAAGCTGCGCTTGGTTTTTTTTATCGTGTATAAAATATGTATTTATTTTCTCCTGGGCTTAATTTGATTGTCCGTGTTGTCCTTATTTAAACTGAGCACCTACATACAGTCTGTTTGCTAGATATGGGTTGAATTTACATGTTCGCAAACCCCTATTTTAATTTTATCTGCAAATTCTGACCCTGAAATTTAACCCATTCCCTGGTGTGTGTTTAGCACAGTGATCTACACAGGCCTTGCAGCCACTTTTTAGTGCTACGCTCTTATCCAACACATTTCAACTACTCACCTATTTTCTCATCTATTGTTCTATTCATGGTCATAGTCTAGCATTGAACCGGTAGCCCCATCTATTAGCTTCAATATAAAGTATTCAGACTGGCTAAAATTACAGTGGTTCATTGATAGATGGCATTACAATAAAGTATTGCTATGAAACATCGACTCTTGCTCGCGCCAGGGAACTCTCGGGCAAATAAAGACGTTCAACGCCTTTTTCAAGGAATGGGTTTAAAAAAAACATAAGCATTTGAGTTGAATATAAATTTTGAATAATCATTTTAAAATTCTTGAAGCCTAAATATCCTCAATGATTCAAAGAACTAAACTTTGTTTTTTTTATCACAACCCCTTCTAGTTAGCTTTCTTGTCACAAAACGCTTGCCAATTGCGACATGCTACACCTAGTTTTTCTTTTTGCCATCTCCTATTTAATGTTTTCATCTTAAAACGTAATTGTTTAATACAACATGGTTTTTATTTGCCCTTGGACAATATCTTTATTTATCAAATTTCTCGAAACTTCTTTTGCGAGATGGGATGGAGAGGGAAAGGATCCCAAAGAGAATAGTATAGATAAAGCATGCACGGAAAATAACTGCAATGGAAACCAGGGTGTCTACCATCCGGGAAAATCAGGGAAAACGGGAATCAGCCGGGAATTTGAAGTGATCGGGAAAAAACGGGAATAAGTCGGGAATTTGGTAAATCACAATAAAAATCCGGGAAAATGAAATTTTACTCAAAATATGAAATACGATAATCATCAAATCAGTAAATTATAATGTCATTTTTCTGTTTGTAGCTGTGTAATATATTTTTAATTATTGGTAAACAATTTTAATACGAATTAAAAAAATATTCAAATTTTAAAATTTATTATTATTCATAAAAAAGGTTAATAGAAAAATGAGGGTGGAGAGGGGGGGGGGTGCGAGTTAGGAGGATGTGACATACTTTTTTAGTCGGGAATTTTAGGAAATGATCAGGGAAAAGGTCGGGGATTTAATTGGTCAAGTTGAGTAGACACCATGGAAACCGATAATGAGATGGGGGCAAAGTCTGTGAGTTATCAGAGAAGAGTAGTGGGAGGAAAGAGGGAGACAGTTGCGTTACCAACCCGATCTGGCCACAGGCTGAAAACCGTTGATGATGACTATTGGTTGGCAGCTTTTTTTTAGAATTCAACTGCTATCTAATTATTCTGAAGGAATATGGAAATATACGGTATGCACATTGTACGCCTTGCGACCTTGAACATCAGGGTTGGCGCATATAGCACTCATCTTGATATAGGAGCTCTTATTTGGAAGAGAGTGGCGGGGGTAACCGAAAATACACCAGGTCATGACCAAATATGTTAAAACATTTTGTAAATTATATTTTGCATTTAAAATCAGATAAAAATACGCATTGTGATATTTTCCCTCGAGTGGATATTGTAACAAAAACATTCAAATTTTTATTTGTCTTTGGGAATATTTCAAATATTTGATTCAACTCTTCTTTGAATTGTGAACTTGTACATGGCACATGGCACGGTCTGATATTCAGACCCGAGTGTTTGGGAAAGTTTTCTAAGGTCAATATGAACCTCTCCTCGATGTCTACTATGAATTATCGGCCAAGGATAATTGTCTCGACACCAACTCTTTTGCCAAAGCACAGACTATGCTCATAAAAAAATTGTAGATTTTATTTTTTATCATAAAGTATGGAGGAACAATAATAGGTGTGGTAAAGTTTTTTTTTAAAAAAAACCTCTTAGTATTTGGAATGGGTGAGTTGGGGGTTTGGGAAGGGGGTATATATATTTTTTGTCGTTTTTCTCAAAATAGTGCCAGTGAACAGGTGTTCATTTTAATATTAGGAATTTTTAATTACCTATTTTATTGACATTGTTGTATAAATGTCTTCAACTATTTCTATTACATGACAATTAACTAAGTAAGGTATTACACAACTAAGATTTTTTTTTTAATTAGAACGTATTCTTTGTTTTAAGCTTTATTTATTATAATCTATTAATTTAATGATGGAAGAAATTTTATGTGATTGAGCAGCTCTGCTTTCATTTATTAAAAGAAAGTATTTCAACTCGTTAGTATTTTTAGGGTAATACATGTATATTTACATTAATTTTTTTCTCGATCTGAAATGATTTTGTATATATTTAATGACTTGTTATTATAATTTTAAATTGACAGACTTCCCAAGTATTAATTTATGGCATCTGTATTTTATCACTCATTATAAGAGGTGTGCAAAGCTTACCAAAAAGAAGTACTTTGACAACAATGACGTTTTGTAACTATAAATTATCATTAATAAATTTTCACTTTTTATCATCATTTGCTGCGATGCATTGTGATTGATATTTCCAAAAATCCGTAGTACCGTCAATTTGAATTATCAATTTAGGACAAAACCTCTTTAATATGTTTGTGGTAAAACTTTACAAATTAATTGTGTTTAGTGTTCAAAATAAAATAAATATGTATATTTGTATTTTGATTCGGTTTTGAGAACATTTCAAATTTTTGCTTAGGCTTCATTTCGAATTTAAAAAAAAAGTACTTTGCACACCTTTACTCATTATTCGTTAATAACAAATGCTTTATAGGTATTTTATTTTTTGTGTAAAACATGGAACATAAAATCATAAGGGAATTGTTTATTTTTCTGTAACAAATACTTTTTAATTATCTTATATTCATATCCTTTGATGAATCTTTTTTTTCCCCCCCTAACATTTGTTTTGGCTTTTGCTATGTAAATACTTACTGCCTGTACAAAGATTTTTTATAATATTATATATTTGATTGCAACTGTCATATTGCGATCTATATAATGACTGATTGTGGAGCCCATTGAGATAAAACTCTTGTGAAATTTGCGTCTTGTTACAACGATGTAAGCCTGCGTTAAAGGCAACAAAAATGTACCTTTAATTTTACACTGAGAACCAAATTTATTGATGGTTTGGATAGTAAATGATCTTATTACGATACTGCTTTTTCAAATTCCAATTAATAGAATTCTTGGGGAAGGGGGATTATTGAAATGTATTTGATTGATTTTGCAAAACTACCACAAATATTATATTTGCAGCTGCACTATACTTTTGTTTTATAAAACAAAAAACTCTTTTCAAACTTATTTTTCCCCCTCCCAAAATGTGGGCTTTGATTAACATAAATATAAAATCAATTTAAAACCTTTAAATACTCAACAAAGTTATTTTAATCTGCAGAATTACAACTGAGGTGGGGATGTAAGTAAGGAACCTGAGAAAAGCCAGTATTTTTGCAGTTTTTATTTCAAAACTTTTTTTCTTGCCAAAATGAATCAAATATTGCCTCAGTAGAAACAAAGATGTCCTGGAATTTATTGACAACTGTTTCCCTTTATTTAAAAAGTTTCTCGTCTAGTGCCGCTATGCTTATGACAGATATTCAACGACTGTTGATATCAACTTGAATGTGTGGAATGCCAGACCTCCACCGTGGTTCGGATCCCACGTTAAACTGTAGGTCCTTCATTTAATCTCACAATCACCCTACCATTACACATTAGCGTTAAGTGCGTATAACCCAAATAGGTAGTAAGACGTGGTGATGATGATGATAATAATAATATATCCCCATATAAAGAAAAATAAACTATGTTTATACTGAAAAAATGTTTTGCTATAAAAACTGCACACACTCTGACTTCTTGCGTCCCTTACATCCGCACCTTAAGGGCTGATTTATTTTGATATTAAGTTCACTTATTCACAATTCATAGTTAAGTTGGTTGGGAGGGGGGGATAATCAGCTCTAGCTACTTTTAAAAGTTAATTTGCTGCTTGGCTCTTAATACTATGTAACCATCCATTATAGTGTGGACTGCGCTATTGGATAAATAATATTGTTTGTTAGTCTTACCATTCTTATGCTAATTTCTGTACAAAAGGAGAAAAAAAAATTGTATATATATTTTTTTAGCTGACAGATATTGTTGTAACCAGTTGTTGTAAACGGGAATTTAGTGTAAATTTGTCAGTCTTACTAACTTTTACAATTTGTTGTGAATATATTTACTAAATTTTTACTTTGAATGTTGGCAGCTTTGATGACTTCTCTTAAGATATAATTTTTCAATCACTATATTAAAAGATGTTTTGTAATTATGTTCACAGAACCTGCGTCAAGTAACGTTTATCTACTTAAAAGCATTTGTTTAGTTTTTGGTCAAGAGCTGTGTAAAATCAATTGAATGAAACATATTTTGCTAACCTTTATAATTACGGCGTCAACTTTGGATTTTCACAGCCAGCAAATAGACTAGAGAGAAGGCCATTTAGTTTTCTCACTGCCTTTTCTTACCATGACACAGTTAATGAGTGGACTCCTAGAGCACTCTATAAATCAGTATTATGAATAATAATTCTTATTGTTAATCAAACATTTATAGCACCAAGTGTTTTCATGTACTTAGTGGCCTTTCAACGCGGTAATTTAATTATTTTGTGTTTTATAAGAAAGTTTTATTGCAACAAACTACAATAAGATAATTATTCACTAGATCTGTTTTATTTAATGATATCCACATTTGAATCTCCTTAAAAAATCTTATACTCTCTACATTGCTGTTTGTAATACATTTTTAATTTATCAATCTCAGATTTAAGATTTATTTGGAACTAGTTTTGAAATGATTTGACAGTTCCGTAGATCCAAACACAAATTTTAGTTTAAATCTCACAAGTAACAAAGAATCGGAACTAATTCCAACCTGTCTCTTGATCTGTAATATCTGCCAGGATTATTTTAAATGAGCTTGAAAATCGTATTTTCTATTTAAAAACCCCCCATACAGGCAAATTTAATTTATTGTTAGTTGCTTTGTTTTTAATTTTTTTAAATTCTACTATTTCTTGTGCTGACATGGGCATGCACAAAGTATTTTTTCTTTTTATTTGTATCTTGCCATGTTGTAGGATGAATTTCCAATTTATTTCATTGAATTTCGATATGAGATAATAACAATTCAATATTTTTAAAAGTCTAATTGTAGGAGATTAAAGGGTTAAATAAAGGTTATCAATTTAAAATAGAAAATGGCACTTTGGCAGCGAGCTATGATCGAAGGGAATTTAAATTTCTCGATAGCCCTCTAACGCTTGAGACTATGCCAATATTGATTTTGAAAAATATTACTGTGTTTGTCTACTACAATCAAAGAAGATAACTCCCCCCCCTCCTTAAAATTCAACATTTAAACAAAAATGCTTTGTACAAACACACAAATCTTGAAACTGCAATTCATGTTTCTAGTTTCTCCGTCTGTTGCTATATTAAACTTGTGTTTGTTAATGTATACTGTGAGTACATTCATCATCATCATCATCATTCTCAGTAGATGAAGGAAGGGCTGCAATGTTTCCGGAACAGTTTGTCGATTTACACTTGCAGGTAGTAGATAAATCTGGGTCTACCGATAAAATTAACCATACCACAAAATTACCCGATTGTTGAACCGATATTTGTCGTACAGTATTAGTATAGGAATTTGTTTTTTGTGTGCACTATTTTTTTAAATTAAATTGTCAGCATTGAATCTATTATATTCGTGATAAAATACATTAACGCATTGTGGTTGAAATAACCAGACTTCATACTACTATATTATTTATGTGATTTTTACTTGAAACAATTCATAATTATGTTTGTGATGACGGTATTCATGTCGTGCGTAGGCGTTGTACACACTTGCGAGTGTTACAGACAAGTCTATCCAGCCTAGGATCACTAATAAGTGAGGGCCGACAAAAGAGTTTTTAATTAACATTGGTTGAAAATCACTAATCTTAACATGTGTGGGAACAATCTATTAGTAATACTCTATTATGAATCAAAAGTGTTATCAAACAGAACTAATAATACCCCTTATACACTTTGTATCGTTGGCTGTAACTCAATGGAAAGGAAAAAAAATAAATAAATAAAGCAATTATGTTTTTGGATTCACAATTGTGGATCTGTTTTGGTTATACATTTATGTAGGATTTACGCTGCTGGATTTAGGGATTAAGAAGGCTATATTTAGAGGAAGTGTACCTGCATTTGTGCAGAGGTAGTGTTGAGAACCATTAGGGAAAATCATCCTCGATATACTCAACCGAGATTCAAACCTTGATCTCCTTGTCATCAGCATTCTAGTCTATTATGAGAGTCTTAGACCATGCAGGTAACAAGAGATTGTATGGTGCATAGTATAATAAATTAAAAGCTATTAAATTTGCACCTGCATCTTCATCAAAATAAATGCTTTTTTATAACTTACAGCGAATTATTAGTTTCAAAATGAAACATTTTTATTTTGTAAACCTGATGTGCATGAACACAACCAAAGTCATCAACTATCCCCATTTCGTCTGGCTTGCCATCTTAATTTATGAAGAGAATGCAGCTTTTAGAAGCTCTTGTTTGTAACACAGACGGCTCTGCCGCAAAAAAGAAACGTGGTTTGGCGAATGGATACATGAGAATATATCTGATAACTTTTGCTATCTGTCAGTTACCAACACTCCTACGTCGGGTAGAGTATAGTTATATACTTTTTGGTAACCCTAATGCATTTGCAAGCTAAATAAAGGTTGTGATTCGACTTTCGTAATTGCCCAGGTCTCTTAACAGTTGAAAGAGCGAGGTATTGCTGTGAGTGAAGCTCGAAATATTTTGATCACCTCTTGAAGGAATTTTAAAGAAAATTCAAGTTAAATATTAAAAAGAAAGTTAACTACTACTAATTTTAAAAAAAATGTTTATCTTAAGCTTGTGTTTTTGTTTTCTTTTATGCCGAATATATTTCATTAGAAAAAATAAATTATGCTTGTGTGAATTAAACAAACACTTGTAACAATGGGCGCGAGGACAAAGGCATCATTCTGGTTTGTTGTTCGTTGATGGGGAGGTCGGGGTTTGAACCCCTGGCCAGGTGGTTTTTCTTAATGGTTTTCCCACTCTCCCTTTTTTTACAAATGCTGATAACACTGACAGGAGTTATGGCCTTGTTACTTTCAACATAGAATGCCTAAGTTTTTGATTTGATTGGTGCTGTGAATTGTTTCAAGTAATATTAGAACGCTTTGGAAATAATTTTTAGCCTTATTTTATTCTTCAATTATGATTTTGTTCACATAAAATGGTAGATTAAATGGCGTGAGGTCTGGTTGTTTGGTTTGTCCTATAAAGATGTTGGACTCAACAGTAAGTAAGATTGATTTGTAGGTTGAAAAAAAAAATCATTAACGATTTTAATGTTTTATTTTATTTATTTATTCAATTTTAAAATATACTTCAGTATAATTCAAAGGTTCAATATTTAGTTAGTAGGAAATAACTCGATAGTATTATTCTTATTCTTGATCTCGTCTCGCTAACCTTAAACTAAAATTAAAAAGGTTTTTCTCATACATCCTTCCTCCCACCCTTTTTGGGGCCATAGCCTAGCCAACATACCCCCTTTATCTCTTCGGAGTAACACAAATTGAAACAAATACTTGCTATCCTGTAAACAGTATTTACAAATTTGAATAATGTCTCAAAGGAGATACATAAAAATGCTTGTTCCAAAGTTTATATAACATTTTTTGATCAATTAAATAAAGTGACAACAGAAAACAGAGGAGAAAAAAGGATAGTAAAAGTCTTATCAAAATCCGCACTAATTTGTTTAGATTCACTATTATTAAGAACTATTTAATGATAAATAAACACAGTAGTGTATTGCGTACCCCCTGAAATCTTTTTCGTACCCTTAGGGGCCCAGTTTGTAAAACACTAGCAAGATATGACTTTGAAGGTTAAAAATCTTAAGTTTTTTATTTTCTGATACTCGAAACTTTTCTGGAAATGTTGCATCCTTCTGCTCCTTATTCATTTGTTTAGATTTAGTAAATCATTGGCTTCTTCTCTATTTATTGTATCAATTTTAATTTCTGTTAGGTTAAGTCTACCCAGGTTAATTTCTCTCGTCGACTTAGTTGTTAACTGAGAGTGGACAATTATATCTCATTACAAGTGTCGGAACAACTTTCGTCCAACAATGTGTTTGAATACTTGTCGTCCGCTCGATGTACTGGGTCCTTAGGGTTGTGTTTTTCACCGTCTTGCAAATGTCTAGTATTTAAAGACACTGAAATACCGCAAGATAAAGTGCAGTGTAGCAGCTTCGAATGTATTATACATTCACGAAATAAAACTAAACTGGAGAGACAGCTCAGTTAAAGGCAACCTATTGGATTTTCTTCATGTTAACATTAATTTGTGAAGTAAAATAACAGAACAAAATGAGAGATTAAACATAATATTGTTTTTTGGCTTTAAATATTTTTATTGGTGAAACTTTGCTCACCCCTATTCATAACACGTAATGTGGGCGCATATGCAAATTCTGTTGTAAAACGAAGCAGTATTTATAACATTTACATGGTTATTAAGCAACGGTTTACTGTATTGGGTGATAGTCAGTGCTGGGAACTTAATAGAGTTAAACAAATCAATCCTGAGCTGGTAAAAGGTCCTCTTGTATTCGTTACTCCTCTCGCGACGTAGTTATTCTTGGCTGTGTTCTTGTATACGCTCTCTTGTAAAGGACGGGAGAAACTGCCGACACTTGTAACGACTATTCCCACGAGATAGACAGCTCTTGCCATTGGTGGTGTACGAGTGAATAGCGTGATATTATTTGTGTTCTTTTTCTACAGGTATTTTTAAAATATATAATATATATAGTAGTTTATTATTGTTTTTAATATTTTGAGAGCTTGGTAACAAAAATTAAAAGTATTAACATAGTTGTATTACTACCATAAGATGAGTTCTTCTTTGACTGATAATTATTGTACATGTTATACCAATATCTCACCTTACTTTTGGGGTTGAAAGTTAATTTACAATTAATGAGTTTTTTTTTAAATAATCAATAACATAATTTTTTTTCTTGTAATAAAAAATGTTTTGGTTGTGAGATTAATTATTTTATTTTTTTATAATGATTGTATGTCACTGTTTTGTATTAATTTTACTCTACCATTGTTATTGCAGCTCTTCCACTTATGAATTATATAACGTGTGAATGTTTTAAATAATTAATTTCACAACCATAATAGGTTTGGTAATGCATTGTAAGTATGAATACTCACAAATAAATTATTATTGTATTTATATAGATTTTATTTTTAAAAAATACGATGAAATTAATGATGTGCCCGCTGCTAGAAATAAGTATGGGGTCACAATTTGCTATAGATCACTAAGCTGGTAGTGGTACTGATTTGAAAGCTCTGTCAATTACTGTGAACCTATAACTAAGTAAATATGCTCTCTTAACCTAATTTAGACTTAAAAAAGTTTTCAACGCTTTGTCAAATAATTTGGCCCGATACAGCAGCCTTGATCCTCTCGATAGCAATAATATGACTTTCATTGACACATCGAAGTATTTTGTTTAATTAAAAATTGCTATTTGCAACACTGCCTTTTGGACTTGGTATATTTTAAACCAGGGGTGGGTAAACCCCTTTTCTTTGCTCTTTAAGAAAATTACGAGAAACTGTAAACTATCTTTGGCTTCCTACACTCGTTGAGACAAGCTTCAGCCCATGAACCTGTTTTGTGTATGACTTAGTATTCACAATTCTTGGTTCATTGTATTTAAATTATGTCTCTTGGTAAAACCATTATTATCTATGAATAGGTAAAAATATCAGTAACATTTCTGAAACAATATAATTTATCTTTGAGTTTTGTCATTGTAGTTGTTTAGTGATGGTTTTTCTACAATCATTTGCACACGCTCATTGCTAGTGGAACTGTAGGGTCATATTGACCGTCTACGGTTCTATAAATCGAGTCTTACATATTTCTACCTTTTTATACACAGACTCTTTTGAAGTAAAAAAGAGAGCTAATATTTCTAGCGACAGTTTGGTGTGACTGATTGTAGACAACACACAAACAATCATTTGTAAAGAAACTGTCTTGCGGGCCAGAGTTTCTATATGCTTGTCAGTTAACTACCTGAAACTTAAAATTATATGTACTTAAAAAGGTGTAAGTTGTAGCCAAAAGCAAAAATAAGTTTGGTCATTGGATATATTTTGGTTTACCGTGTTGTATCTAATTTTTTTGGATTATTTGTCCAAAAACTTGTAATTTTATAACATTTTCTTTAACTCAGCAGTATCTCATTATTATTGTTCAATTCTGTTAATACAATTCCCCAATCTTCCAACAAAATTAATATTTCACAACATTTAATAAAAATGTCTACACTCAACCAGATATAAAACATCATAAAAAACATAAAATTAAACAATTAATTTAAGGATGTGTTAAATTTGAAAATATCTCAATTAAGTATCGAAAGTATATTTATTTCTCATATAATTTATAAAACTGAATGTCTCTTCAAGAATTGTGTACTGGCTATGCATAAAAAGTTTTGACACTAAAATTAACTCATTTTTTCCAGAAACTATTTCTTAGTGTTTCTACGCACATAGATTTTATACTCTGGGTTAGGAATATGTTGAAAGTATTTGAGATGACCATGTCCCACTTAATATTTACAACTATTCTCTATTGTCTCATTAAAATCGTTACACTCATAAGTTATTTGCTCCTTTAGTATCGTCATACTTTTTTAAATTGGCGTTACAACCCTAGTACAAGACCAGCACTAATTAAAGATTCTAATTGTGACTCATGAAGTTTGCGCAGTAGCACAGTCTTCTTCTACCCTTGCGTATTAGACTCTCGTAAAAAATACACAAAAAAGTGTTGAAGTATTTATCATAGCATTGATATTACCGTACATAATAAATTTAAGGTTTGTATTGTAGATAAATTTAAGAAGGCAATTTCACTTTGATAAGTAGGTACAAACGATAGTAATGTCTTGGCTTTCTTTGCCTCAACATCATCTGTTTAAAAAACTTTTAGTTTTTTTTGTCTATGATAACTCAATTGTTTATTTAATTCATAGTTAGATGAACTCATATCAAAAAGAAAAGGGATCATAAATTCATCTTGATTCATATTCAGGGATTTTTTTTTAAATATTACAAATAACAGAAGAGTTTTCTATTAAACTAGTTGGGCAGTTGATGCAATTGTTTTTCCTACAAACGCTATGTGGGGCACGACACCCAGGTTCAAGTCACGGGGATAAATAATATGAAGAGGTCTTGTACTAGGGCCGTGCCTGTGTGGTGTTAATTGTAAGCTATACTAGATTCTAAACAAATTTGTTGATATTCAGTTGAGCCCACTTCTAAAAATGAACCAAAAACCAAACTTGGAACAAATGTTACTTCTTTTTAAGATGGATACTAAATTAAAGTTGTTGGATTCAAAAAATAATTAATTCATTATCATCATGAGGAGTTTCCAGCCATTGTCCTGTTCCGTTTGGAACATCCACACTCACTTCATCCAAATGTCCGTTGGTCTTCCCCCTTGGCCTCCTGTCGATATCCAACATCTTCTCTTCCTCCATCTTCCTCACATGGCCATACCACCTTAGTCGTGACTCCTTAACCGTTCATAATTATTTTATGTTAAAAGTGGGCTCAATTTTTTTTTATCCATGCCAAGTAGATTTATTTAAATTATTATAAAATGTGTGTACCGATTCATGACAAGCTTTAATAGTATCATTTTAAAGAAACTTCTTTTCACTTTAGTGGTAACCCTATATACATTTTAAGATTGAAGAGCTTTAGTAGTAATTAGCTTTAATTGCACCATTTGTAAATTTATATCAATATTTTGGATATTGCCATTGCAATTTGAAAATATCTTGCCATCAATAATTTATTTGCAATATTGTCGACTTTTAAATCTAACTCTCCTCTTGACGGTACAAGTTTACCAATAGAGTTTGTAAAACCTAATGACTACTACTCTGTGATTCAATAAATGTCCACCTGTTAAAAAATACTCTACAGTATTGTGAGTTTATTAAATATTTGAAGGGTGCCGCAATAATTCTGGTGTACAGACTCGTTGATTGAAAGTGTCCAATGTTTTTGTGGATGGGACTACTTGTAAATATGTTGAGTTCAGTTAAACTGGGAGACATCTGTGAGTCTGCGCCCAAGAAAGGAACAGCTGTTATATTTTTGTTCCAGGTGCAGACTCCAGACTAGTTGGGTGCATTTGCTTGATTGTAGGTGGCTTTTCTACTATTACTAATGAGCATGCAAAAAAATAAATCAATAGAGGTTGCCCTTGTAGGATACATTTTGATATAAAAGTTTTAAGAGGAAAAAAAAAATGCTAAAAACATTGTAAAAAAAAAAGTCCTGTTGTTTGAACTGTGGAAGGTTTTTTCCCTACCTTTACTGTTCAATTTTAACGAGCAGGATGTAGTTAATAAAACAGTTGACAAGTTGATTGTGTGTGTTTTCTTATTCTCTGACCAGAGATTCCACACTTCCTAGATCCCATTGTCTCATCTTACCTCAATTACAATATTTTACCATGCTTACAACTTCATAAGTATTAACATCTTGTTTGTTTGAAAAGATAGCTAAAAAGTGTAGATATTAAAGAATACACTGAAATCTATTAGCAAACACCTTCAAGGATAAAAAAAAAACACAATCTAATTACTGTGATGTATGCATGATAATCGTGATCGTGACAAGTGAGTAAATTAGTATATTATTGAAACTTTATATATTGCCTTTAAATCTGTGTCAGGTTTGTCTGCACTACTGTCCCTTGTGTCGTGAGTAAACCCACATCCTACACAAACAAACATTGTAAGACACCGTGCTTGTTTCTAGAGGTCACCTAGACTAACAGAGAAAACAAATACCATTCAACTAAAATAGAACATCTAGAAATATGGGCCAGTTTTATAGTCAAATTTAGTACGCCTCAAGTGCGGCGCTACACTAAGTCTGACTGTGAAACTGGCCCTTAGTGTATATTAAAGTTAAATAGTTTTAATACTGGTTTAGTGTGCAACTATCTATAATTTTGAAAGTAAAATGACCCAAGCAACTGTTGTGTAAGTGCTGTTACGCGCCGGCATCATAGGGGGGAATTGCATGCTGGCTGCCAGCTACCCGCTCAAGAGTAGAACTACATAACTCACAAATTAAACAATTGTGTTGATTAAAAATAAATTTTTAAAAGCGGTGTTATTTCGTTTTATAGGAGGATTTCGTGTAACAAGACAATTTCATTTTATTTCGCGATTCAAAAACAAATCAAATCTAAAAGAAAAGGTAATTAATTCAATTTCTATATGCAAGCTATTTTAGAAACTTTCCCTATAGTTGGTGTGCAGTACTTCGCACAGGACATTGTCATTCCTTACATTCCTACTAATATCCTACTATATGAGAGATTTCTGGTAAGGAAAAAAGCCTTTCAGAAAACAATTCCTACCGTGAACAGACTTTATGAAATAGTGTTTAGAGATTTTTATGCATAAATATTCATCACTACTAGTGTACGTGAATGCTATTGGGAAGTTGTTAGGCTGAGGAAATTTTAAATGTCAGTTTTGAATAAAAAATCACTTAGGAGGTGTCCATACGAGAGATTTCATTGTATTTGAAAACCTAGAACATAAATTTATAGTCTCTAAGGTTAAACAAAACCTAGCCAATTCTTAACAGTGCCCTTTTGTTTCAATGCCAGTGAAAATTCCTCTTGATATGAGAAATAGTTAGACATCCCGAATTGTCTTCCTTCAGCTCAATACTGGTAAAGATTTTAATCTTGTCTCGTCTCGCTGTGCAAATAAAATTATTTCTAAGATATATTTTGTATACATACATTCCTTTTAGTGTCTCTACCAACATAAGCCCATTCCCTGATGCATATGTAGCACAGCTATTTGTACACTCATACACTTTAATCAAATAGTCTTGATCATTTATTTTTTATCATTCATTAAAACTTTATTCATGATCATAGTACAGAATTCAACTGGTAGCTTCACCCCATCTATCAGCTTCAATATGAAGTAAACCAGCCCCGCAGTGGTCAGTGCACCTGGGTACCAACCTATCAGTCCTAGGCTCGATTCCCGGCTGGTACCATGAGTATTTTTATCTTGAAAGGGGGATTATCCCAACAGTCACCAGGGCTTAGTTGGTTAGGTTTAAATCCGGTTTAAGATCACTCCTGACTTCACAGAAGCTTCATAATTACTATCATCTCATTACAGGTACATGTACATCTGGAAAACTATGCTAATACCATTAAATTGTGTCCAAAGTTTCGGCTTACAGTGCAGAGACAATGAAGCTGTCTAACATGCGTGTACAACATATTGCATAGGAGTTAGGCGCGTGGCACTGCACATGTAATAATGGCAAGCACTTTCTGTGATGTAGGACTGTTAATGATGACCCTCAGATCGTATTCACATTTTTAGATGGACTGGTGTGTTGTTTACTATTAACTGTGGTATGTTCTGCTGCCGTGCTCCAAGATGTAAAGGTGTGTATTGGTGCGCGTCTAACTTCTATGCAACATATTGTACACGCATGCTTTAACAGCTTTGCTCTCCCGGTGCTGTACGCAATGTACGGACTGTATACATATAGGATGTTCAAAAACTCATAGCCCAAAATGCACATATAGTTTGTATGAACCAAAAATAAATCCCTATACACGTACATCCATTCTTGCATTTAACACAATTTAATGGTATTAGCATAGTTTTCCAGATGTATGTGTATAGGGATTTTGTATTATTTTTGGTTCAAACAAACTATATGTGCATTTTGGGCTATGAGTTTTTAACACCCTATATGTATACATTCAGATTGGCTAAAAGTACAGTGGTTCGTTGATAGATGGCATCACAATAACTCATTGCAATGAAACATTGATTTACATCCGCACCAGGGAACATTTGAGCAAAAAAAAAAAACACTTCCACCGCCTGCGCCAGGCAAAGTGCGAGTTACTCCACCCTTACCCGTCTTCCTGGTGAAATGGTTCAACTTTTCACTTATTAATGATGTGGGTAGGTGACGGTTTTAAATAAGTAACTTAAAATCAAGAACTATATATGTTAAAATACAACTAAAGATGATAATGGTAAAAATCAAACAAGACCATTTTCCAAACAAGTATTAGTGTAAGGGATTAATCTTGCATTTAATGAATTATAGTTACAAGTATTTTACATCTAGAATGAGACTGGTGCCTTGAGCTAACAGATGACCTAGAGGAACTAGGATAGTTCACCAGTGGTACTTGTGGTTCCTGTGTCTCTCTGAAAACAGACAAAATTTATTCTGTTGCTTTCTTTAAATAAATTGGTCTTAAGTGTTAAAACAAGGAATCTCTTATGTTTTAACAAACAAGCTTTTTTTTCACACAGTGTCTCACCACCTGTTCAGGTTATAAACTAATTACTACACCAGTGAGTTGGGATTTTTTTATTTTAGCACGGCGTCTTACTACCCATTTGGGCTGTATGCTTATGTACTAATTGTGCTAATTGTTTTAGAGATTAGGAAGGTTATATTTAGAGGAAGTGTAATCTCATTTCTGTGGAGGGAGAGTGGAAACCCATTTAGGAAAAACCACCCTCAGTACACCCGACAGAAATTAAAACCCCAATCTCCTCGTCATCGGTAGTCTAATCTACTAAAGTTACGCGTTAGACCAAGCGGACAATGAAGTTGGGAATTGGGAAGCTTAGATTTGAAAGAAGTGTACTCACATTTGTGTTGAAAAAGAGAGTAAACGCATTTAAGAAAATACCTCTCGGTACACCCAACAAGGTTCAAACCCCGCTCCCCCTAGTATATTATGAAAGTGGCGCTTTAGACCATTTAAGCGCACAGAAGCTGGCTACACACACGTTATTTAACGGTTAAATCTGTGATAGATGAGGATAATCGACCAGGCAAAGAAATTAACCTTGGCTTCACTGAATGCTGAGCCTAACAACTTCGCCCACATGACCACAAGAAGAGATATCAGAGTAGATAAAAGGGTCACAGGCTGATTTATTTTAAATTACCTTTCATTCTGTTTTACAGATGCAAGTGACTAACACGCGGCTGGCTATATGTAAGTTTATGTAACCAAGAATATTCTTGATGTTTGTAAGTTTTCGTCTCTCACAGAACTTGCACTTTAGAAATAATAAAGTGTCTACACTTACTTATCTTGCCATAGTTCATGACGTAGAACAGAGCCATTGAACAAACCACCACTTGGAAGAATGGAGCCACCCCTGTCCGCTTGGGTTGGGCGTACTTGTGCTGCCATCGCCAAAACGCTGTCAACAAAAATTACACTCTGTACTTAACTTGCTTGAATCGATAGTTAAAATTTTTTGTTTACTGTCCAAATTATTTTACAGCAACCGGACTAATTGATTGGCAGAAATTTTATCCCAACTCTAATCCAAATACATTTACTTACTCTTTTTTTAAATAGATTTTTTGGAACATTATAACTTGCTCATAAAAAATATCTAAATTTAGGTTGTTAGGTATGAATTGTGGAAGGACTTGGTAATGGTATTTATGTATGTGTACATAAGCGTAACTAGGATTGATGAATGGGGGTCAGCCCCTAGATGTATGGGCTCTACACCAGTGAAAAGGAGGATTCATTTCTGAGTGTCTAAGTGGTGATTTATGATTATAATAAAAGTTCATTTAAAAACCATTTTGTTTTATTGTAGCCATCACTTCCTTTCGACCAATAATGATGTCAAATTTGACTGGGAGGATGAGGAAGAGAACTCCTTCAAGACCCTAAGGTGAAGTCTGTTCAAAACCTGTTATGAGGTACCCCGATTTTAATGAGCCATTTATTGTGACATGCAACAGTTCGGGAACAGCTATTGGTGGAATATTATCTCAGAAAGTGCAAGGCAAGGAACACCTTACACATTTCTTTTTACGACAGTTAAACAAAGCTGAGACAAACTACTCGGCCACTGGACGAGAATGTCTATATTCCATTCACGGTAGGAATTACTCTCTTAAAGGTCTTTTTTCCTACCAATATCCTACTATATAGTAGATTTATGGTAGGGAAAAAGGCCTTTCAAAAGTCAATTCCTACCGTGAATGGAATATAACCGCTGTGTTTGCTGTTCAGAAACTTAGGTGTTATTTATATGGTCCAAAGTTCAAAAGTGTGACTGACCAGAGACCCTTGAAGTGGCTACTAAATTTGAAAGACCCTATTCCAGGCATAGCTAGGTGGTCTTTGTTACTTTCAGAAAATGACTTTGGAATTGAATACTCTCCTGGTCACTATTGGTTAAACAGATGTTCTGTCAAGGGTACCTGTTAACTCCCCAACCCCAAACTATGAAAGAGGAATGTGACCAACCCTGATTGTGTCATGAGAGAGCCGTACCTGAGACTGATGACACAGCAACTCCTCGACCGGGTTGTGACCACCCATGAGGGTGATTGACCAGTGAAGTACAGTCGAGTAGTATACTAATCTCAATTATCAAAGTCAAAATGTGATTTTTGTGTAGTCTTTAACCAAAGCTAAATAAAAATAATGTCTCAACAATTTTTAACTTTAATAGTGTTGATCTTTTAATGTCTCATTGTCTCACTAAAATCTAACTTAATTGTGCTACCCAATAGCCTGTAACTTTGGGCTGAAATAATTTAGCCCCTTTATAGAGTGTAACAATAATATAATGTGTGTGTCTAAAAATAATATTACATTGAGTTGCCTTGATAAAATATTTCAATATTTATAGAGCCTAGACCTATATAGTGGATGGAAAAACATTTTGAATTTGGAAAACTTGGAAGTCGGGGAGTTAGTTTTAAAATATTGTTTGGCTGATTATGTTGGCTATTAAAAACAATAGCCCTGCATGCAACAAAAACCAATAGTTTTTTAATAAGTCTCATCAATGAAAACAATTTGGGTTTCATATCAACCCAATTATTGAACAAAATATAGCAATATTTTACGTATCATACCTCGGCTGATGCTTCCGACTATAGCACTGGGAGTTTTATTGCGGCGACCTAACCAACTTCCGATCTCGTTCAGCTTCAACTGACCAAACGGTGTGTCGGCTGCAACAAAAATATTTCAAATGATACCAAACAAGAGTAATAGATGTTGAAATGTGTGTGAAATCCACATTTTTTTAAATATTATTTGAAATCTAGCTAGTAACAAATATTATGAAAAAATTATATTGGATTAAATTAGTTGTGTGACTAAAAAAGACATAGTTTAACAATGATAATCTGACCCTAGGATATATCTTTAATTGGGTCACGGACTATGGTATATTAATTAGTAGGCCTAAAATATACAAATAAGCGCATACACATAAAATTTGGAAATAACCATAGTAATCTATTATTAGGACTAGTTTTTCATCTAGGAGAACATAGAATTGATAGATCTAATTGTGAGGAGTAATTGAAAGGAATTAAAGTAATTATAAACATATGTTTCATATACAATGCAATTATAAATTTAACTTACGTTTTCCATAAAATCGGGCAGGATCATAAGGTCCATGGACCTTAGGATTATATTCTATAGGATAATCGCCTATCGCCATTTTGTCAGACGGAAAAGATCACAGATAAATAAAATAAAGGGCTCACCAATCACAATCTATGGGGCTGAGCATTGCCTACGCTAAGCTTATCGCATAGATCATATTATTTCTAACTCCCAAGGCTCATATAAGTAGAAGTTAATTATACAAAACTACAATCATGAATTACGTTGTAATATTTAATTGATTTAGGTTGTGGTTATACTCACGCATAACTTATAACTAAAATTGAATAGTACATAGCCTATAGTGCCCAATCCAAAATTAAAATTAAACATATTATAGTGAGTGAAACGTGTTTAACATGTTTCAAGTTCAAGTTTTGTCTATGATCAAATCTACACATTTCGTATATTATAAGGTTAAATCAATTAAATACATCCTGCACTCTTCGCTGTGTATCAATTATAAATATATTTGCATGTTTGTGGTCTATTTCAAAACATGAAGTAGTATCAAAAGGGGTAAATATGGTGTGTTAACGCCAATGTTGTTTTATGGGTGTGAAGCGTGGGTTTGTCAGGATAAACATAAGAGCAAGGTGAGTGCGGTTGGAATAATATATAATAAATGTATGTGGAAAAACTCTTATGATCGGAGTCAGTAATAAATGGATGTTGAATGAGTGAGATTTGGAAGTTAATCCAACAGGTCAATGTGAAATAAGCATATGGCCATGTTGAGAGGATAAGTGTGGGTCAAGTGATGAAGCGAATATATAAAAGTAGAGTTCGTGGATCAAAATCAAGAGGTAGACCATGTAATACATGGCTATTGGTTGTAGATGAATGTATAAAAAAGAGAAACATTAATGTTGGATTCACACTGAGAGGACTGTGCGCTGATTGTGTGCCAACTGCCTCGTGCTGCAGACAATCTCGAACAGGTAATTTCCACATGAGTAACCTTGTAAGACCATTGTTTGATTCACACCAAGAGGAATGTGCACCGACCGTGCTCCTACTGTGTCGTCTTGAATTGCTTCACAAGGGTTCTCCCAAGGTCATGGTCCAGATGGCCCAGCATGTTAGGCACACAACCCTGTCAGTTTTAATTGAAATATGGGTGCCCTATGGCCAACCACATGTCGTTTCTCCTAGTTTGGCTTCTTCCAGCAAGCACGAATCTTCACGAAGGTTCTTATCGACAATCTGACAATGCCTGGAGAATATTCCAACACAACTATCATGTGTAGCCTTTATGGCAGAAGGAAACTCCATAATTTTGGTACAAATGTATAATTTGCAACATAAAGAATACGATAACAATTTCATTAAATAAGTTATTTGGAAGGAGCTTACAGACAAACTCAATTTCAAAAGTAACTATGGTGACCAAAGCAGTCAGAGAATGGTAGCGACATGAAACAGCCGACGCAGTCTTGTGAGTGTGAATGGTAGTGACAAGACACAGCCAGCGCACAGGTCTCTCAGTGTGAATCCTATCTAAGAGTTTTAAAAACTAAAGAGCATAAATGACTCGGTGTATGGATGTTGTTTTAGTGAAGGAAATATGCAAGGATAGAGAAGTGTTGAGAAATTTTTAGTGAGGATGGACTAAGTACGGAGCTTATTTTAGTTATATGCGTGTTAATGTCGTGATTATTTATGCATGTGTATATAATTGAAAATAAATTGTTCCAAATTTTTAAACACTATATAGTATGTACCATTCGTTAGAAGATAGATATGATTATAAATACAGCCTTATATTTGGTAAGGAGAGTATTTACTATTATTTTATACTTTTTTTTACTTACTCCATGGCATGGTGGAAAATAAAACAGAGACGTCGTCGGGATACTGAAAATAAGTTCAGAGAGAATGCTGGTAATCAAGTAAGAGGCCTAAATTAGGTTCATCGACTGGCAAAAGGCGCTCAATAGAGTTAAGTGGAAGAGACTGATGGAAATACGTAAGATGATCAGCATCAACTGGAGGGATAAAAGGCTTATTGCAAACCTGTACTTGGGACAACGAATGACGGCGAGGCTGAATGATAGAGATACCAACAGAGGAAAGATATGAAGAGGAGTCAGGCAGGGATGCTGTTTGTCACCTAGTTTGTTCAACTTGTGTGAAGAGTGGTTGGTCAGAGACGTGACAATTTAAAGATAGGAGGACACGTCATCGACACAACAAAATACGCAGATGATCTAGCATTGCTGGCCAAAGATAAATAAGAGTTGCAGGGAATGATGATCTAGTTGATGGAGATAGAAAAGAAGATATGGTATAGTTATGGAGATCAACATTGAGAAGTCAAAAGTGAGGGTGATTTCAAAAAAATTAAGAGGCGCTGATATTCATAACTGGAAACCAAAAGTTGAAAAACATAAATTATTCAAGTATCCAAGAGTCTTCTGACTAGGGATGCCTACTGCACCAAGGAAATTAGGTCAAGGATCACCATGGCCGAGGAAGCTTTCAAAAAGCTTTCTGCTGACCAGTAAGTTGAGATTGGGTTAGAATTGAGAAAGAAACTGATTGAATGTTACATTTGGAGCATCGTGCTGCAAGGCCGTAACCAGCCAGTAATTTAAGGGGGAGGGGGATTGGTGAGAGCTGAAGGAGGAGGCAGATGACAGAGCCCCATTGACGGTCCGAGTTCATTGATATTAAAATTGTAAGCTTAAGTGTTAGTAAAATTATCTTGTTTAGATTAGCTAAAGTTTCCATATTTAAATCTCACAAATGATTAGAGATGTGTAGTTCGCAAGCTAGAGTTCAAATAATCTGTTCCTCAGCTGAACTATTTTGCTTCCTTAACACAAAAATTGAACTACACTATGTAGTTCGATAACTATTGACAAAGATAAATGAAATGCTCATATCAGTGAACTGAATTTACTCTTGATCTATTCGGCCATCTTTATGTATAATCGCATGCGCAGAACTAATAAAACATTGTTTCCATAAACGTTCCTATTCTAGTTGGCGCTTGCTTTTCGTTTCTGCTCATACTTGTTTATTTTGATGGACGCGGTGTCTAACTATACAAAATATTTTCCATTAGTCGACAGAAGAAAGTATTATAGAATGGAAACTTCAGTCATTGAAATGGAAGATAACAATATGGAGGCTTCAGTGATTGGTTTGGAAATGTCAGTGCAACAAACCAACAAAAGGTTAGAATCTATAGTTTGGCAGCTGAACCATTACGACGCGAGGGGCGTGTGCGGGACAGAGGAGGTGTTCTTCACAAATCTTTTGCAGAATGTTAATCAGGTCAGAGAAGAGTACGAGAATTTGAGGCTTGAAATATTGGAGATTCAGCGGTTACAGAAACAGCTCTCGTCTACTCTGAAGCACGAAATACGTCAAGTACAAGGAACATTCAGTACCCTGAGAGAGAAGGTTATCGGTAAAGCCATGTGCAGTGACAAGAATTTTTAAAACTGGTTTTCCATACTCATTGTTATGTGCCAAAAAATATGTCTCACATATAATGTTCTTTGCTCAAATAAACTGTTCTAAATCTTTTCATATATATCCTTGTAAAGTAATTTAAAATCTGTGTAAGATTTTGTAATAATAGGGCCCTTGAATTTGATGTTTTAGGGGGGAAAAATTGATTTCTTAGGTAAGGCCTAATCATAAAATTTAGCACATCTCTTTAATAGGCCAATTTATTGTACTGAGATCACTATCAACATAATGTTCTTTTTAAGTTGACAACCCGAAGGTTGGTTTGATGAGATTTCTATCCATCTGGATCTAGTAATGCACTCAGACGTTCGGCTGGTGGGTGCTGCCTGCACCATCTGGTAGAAATCTCGTGTACTAGGGGAGTTCAGAAAGTGTGGTGGATCCCTATTGCTTTTCACACTAAGTTTATATTAGCAAGCACTAAGGGACCTACCAATTTTGCCGGGAAAGGTATTTTCACATACCTTTTCAGGGTTCTTTTACTTGCCACAATCGTCACGGGACCGTCGGCTTTATTTCCCCGCCGAAGAAATTTGTGCTACCCACCAACATCGGGTCCTGAGGCGAACACATGACCCCAAGACTACCGAGGTCAACGAACATGTTATGCTCACATAATGTAAAGAAACATGGTGCAAGCAGGATTTAGTTTATATAAAAAGTTATGTGACATAACAGCCATTGAATTTGTACTGTTTGAAAGAATGTTCACATAAATACAGCTCTAGGATTTAATTCCGATAGCTTTGTATACTAAAAATAAAGCTACACAATAATGTGTAAGAAGAGGTCACAACGTTTTGCTATTTGCAAGACTAGTGTTGAGGTTCTGAATAATCGTGTTTATAGGCTATCGCTCGTGACATGATTTGTTGGCAGGGACATGTGGGGTACTTTACATATGTACTGTAACGTAATGGCTTCCATATAAAAACACAAGCACCTTTACTATAAGTCATCCTTAAATTACGTTACTTGAACGAGTTGATCGTGATCCTTGTACTATCCTAAGGTTAGCAAGGATGTAAGATTCCTAAAATGATCAGTCAATTTACCATAAACTTGTAATTAGAATCACTATCCTTAGATTGACTACACTGCATTATGAAGTGGATAAGATGTGTTTTCTTTAAAGGAGTAGGCCTAATAAATTTGTAGGCTGTTTTAATTATGAAGGTTAGTTTCTTCAAGTTGTACAAGTTTTTTTTAAAGTCAATTTTTCAAATAAAATCTACTCTTCTTTCATACTGAGCCTATATTAGAATTATTTGTCTATATCTACGTTTAAATATGTTAGGTTAGCTGATGCGTTAATAATAATGGTTGTAGTGTTGTGTTCTTGACAATGAAATAGGTTGTAAATTGGCGATAATGTTACACTTAAGTACCCTAAATGAGGATCTCCTTGTATTGTAGTTGTTAGTTTTGATTTAATCCTACAAGTTAAGTATCTTGTCGAGACTATTTCGAAGATTTTAGACTGAATGAGAATTCTTATGTGGAAATAAGCTCTGTGCTCTCCCCAGGGTTAATCAAACAGGACCCGGCTGATTTTACTGGCCCCCAAGTTAAAATTTACGCTCATCTTAAAGAATCACAAAGTATTACGCTACCCACACCCGGCTAGTTCATGCCGTCAGGTTGGTAAGTCTTCTGGGCAGAGCACTGCTACAGTAGCCCCGTGACTTCTTTAGTGCTGACTGACAGCTCACAGCTGACTTCTGACAGTCAACATTTAGTTATATACCTAAATTTTGACTGTCAAAAGTGACAGATGCTAAACACATGTTTTTGCAGATAGTTTGGTTTGGCGTAGGGATACGTAATTTGGTCTGGTAACTTTTTAAAGCTGTCAGTCAGCACCAAAGAAGCCATGGGGCTACTGTAAGTTTAGTAATATAACATTACAACAAACTAATGTGAGACTGATTGGATAGGTAGCGCTAATTTAGGCTGCTTATTCCCATGTCGGTGTTAAATGCCTTGTGAATGACTGACTTATTTCAAATCAAAATATAACCTTTGCAGGACTACAGTATTGATAGACAACTTAATTAAACCACAATAACTATATTTCTCAAGAATCCTTCCTTTGACTTGAAATTTTTAATGAAAAATATATATTAACTGTCTTTAACGCACATATCAACATTGTTTTAGCTCAAGTTCTTTGATTGGATTACTTTAAAAGAGGCTGTACGCCAAGGGTTAAAACCTGCTCCTCAGCGCTCTCGGTCACAGCAGAGCCCATTAACATGCGATTAACCCACTTCGGTGGTCGAATGGTCTAAGGCAGGGGTCCCCAATCCTATGTCCATGGGCATTATGGTGCCCACCACTTTTAATCCCAACTGATAAGCTTTTGATTAAGATCTTTAATCATATGTTTGGTCCAAAAAGAGATGATGCTTTGAGAGAGTGGAGGAGGTTACATAATGTTTAGTTAAATAGCCTGTACTTGTCACAAGACATTGTTTGGATAGTCACGTCTCATAAACTACATCAGGCAAGACATGACGCATGAATGGGAGAATCTAGAACCATGTTCAGGGTATTGATGGTCAAAGTCAATGGGAAGAAACCGTTGGGAAGACCTAGATGCAGATGGCAGGATAACATTAGAATGGTCCTAAAAGAAATAAGGTGTAATGAGCTGGACTGGATATAACTAGAGGGATAGGGTGTAATGAGGTGAACTGGATTAAACTAGCTCAAGATAGGGATAGGGTGTAATGAGGTGGACTGAATTAGAACTAGCTCAAGATAGGGATAGGGTGTAATGAGGTGGACTGGATAGAACTAGCCCAAGATAGGGATAGGGTGTAATGAGGTGGACTGAATAGAACTAGCTCAAGATAGGGATAGTGTGTAATGAGGTGGATTAGATAGAACTAACTCAAGATAGAGGGGGTGTACCCACATTTGCGTAGTATTAGAGTGGACAGCAATTAAGGAAAAATGATCCCCAGTACACCCCACTGGGAGATTCAAACTTCAAGCTTCTCGTTATTGACAGTCCAGTATATTGCGAATGTGACACCTTGAACCATTCAACCGCCAAAAGTTGGTTCAGACCTTATTGCTGGTGATGGACCCCATACAGAAAGTTAACTCTTCCATATTCACTAATTATAGCACAGGTAGTTGAGATTACATTTTGGCAAATGTTTCAGACTATCTGTGAACACACATCTGTTTTTGTTTAATAACTTTGTCTTATTGCCTGCTCAGAATACACGCATATGCAGGCCCTACTAATTATGCTATTAAGTTAGACATGAGGAAATTTGATTATAGAAGAAGTGTAGCCAAATTTATGTGGAGGAAAAGTGGAAAACCATTTTGTATAAATAACCTTCAGTACACCCTACCGAGCTTCGAACCCCGATCTCTCTGTCATCGGCAGTCTAGTCTAACGGGTGAAACCTAAAACTATGCGGCCACATAAGCGGGTTGTTTAGTAACTAACCAATAATTTCTCTGTAACAGTGACTGTATTATTTAATGAATATTTAAGTTGAAACTCTTTAGTTCGGCGCCCTCGGGACCTGACATTTCAACTCCTAAGAATGTTCCGCCTCTTATGCCTAGGCCCCAGTCTTGATATATCAATCCACACACTCATTGCTATGTTATACAAGGTAGACTAAAGCTTAAACATGGCCATAGTACAAACCAACACGAAAATGTGTAACCAAAACACTCAGCCGGAAGTGTAAACAACTTTGCCGCCTTTGTACTGTTAATAGCACCGCCCTGCCCTGGTGGCTGCCGTTCAAATTAATGGCGGCAGATTCAAAACGTTTCGGACCACAGAATGCAGGACTGAAGAGTTTCATTCTGTGTCATATTATTACCATTTGAAAACCGTGGTCTATTTTAAGAAATCTGTGTATGTATATTTATAAATAATAATTGTTATTTGTAGTGTCCGACCGAACATTTGGCCATAAATTGAACCTTCGGAAAAATAATTGGCTTCGGCCAAAATTATACCGAAGGTTCATTTAACTTATCTTACCTAATGTACTCTCGTGGGTGCGGCACAGGTGTGGTCACGTGACAAGTGACGGCATGCTGGATTTAGGCGCCTGTTTGGTAGACTAGTCGATAGTGGTGACACATTGCCCTTGTTTACTATAGTCTAGTGTTACTATCAGATTTATCAAGAACTTTTTGGTGACCTGGCGGTCTAGGGGTAAGGTGTCAGACTTCTGTGCTGGCGGCCGGGGTTCAATCCTCGGTCGCGGCAAAGATTTATCTGATTACCAAACCCTTCCTTCACCTCTGACAAGACATCTTGTGAATGTGAGGAATGCCAGGCCTCCACCGTGGTTCAGATCCCACGTTAAACTGTAGGTCCTCCATTTCATCTCACAATCACCCTACCACTACACATTAGCGTAAGTGCGTACAACCCGAACAGGTAGTAAGACACGGTGATGATAATAATAATAATAAATATTAAGAACTTTCCCCTCAAACCATGGCTAACATAATTAATTATTATATACATAAACGATAACTGATTACTTTTTTGTACAAGGACTGGTAGTGTTGCCAGATCCGTTTTTCCAAGTACCGAGACTTGAATGAAAATAAAGTGGAATTGGCACGAATAGATTTGGGACATAAAAATGCATAACAATGGTTAAAAAAAATTTAATATAAATAAGACACACTAAACAAAATAACTGAAAAATCAAACCTTAATATCTACTACTACTACTCTTACTACAAGATTAAAATATATTAAACAAAATATTATTGTAATTTTTATAACAATATACTAATATAAAACATAAAAACTATAATTCACTCCTAAAAATTTCAAAAGGCAAGTTCCAATGTAATTTAAATTATTTAACATTATAAATGAATACAATGTATATGATTTATTAACTATTTTTTATGGAACACATTTTTTTTAGTTTGATTTTGCGGCTTGTACAACGCTAGGGACTGGATGGTACTAAAATAATAATTTAAAATGCAACAAATTGCATTAAACTTGAAAATAGGGATTTTTCACAATAAATACAATTCCTTCGGCCAAAAAAAATAACCTTTGGTCGGACACTAGTTATTAGTATAATATATAGAATAATTATGTTTATAAAAATAATTTAGTCACAGTATTATTAATGAACAAGTATGTATTTCGTTCTTTGTTTACTTGTCACAACTATAAAATTATTCATTTTCAAGTTGACAAATTGTGTAAATTTATTCTTGATGCCAAAGTAGTTTGAGTATGCACTATAAACAAGTCTATAGTCAGCCATCTTGAACTTCACTTAATAGTACCTGTTGGCTGTGAATTCTAATGTGAACATAATAATATTACTAATAATAATTATATAAGAAGACTTAAAATGAAGAAAGCGTCATTTGGCTGACTGGGCTTGTTCATCATACTTACTATTGTAATGTCGATAGTTCTTCTCCGACATGAACTGACCTGCAGATCGTCCTGACATTATTTAAAATGGTTACGGGGACGGGTCATATTATATGGTTCCTAATTTGATGAATATTGTTGGCAGAAAAATATCTTAACTAGTTGCTTGAGAAAGAACCTTATGTTTGATATAGAGCAAAGTAGAAAGGGTTCGTAAACCTCCACTTTTATCAATATGAAGCGATATCGAATAATTTTAAATATTCCCAAAGCTGAATCAAAGTTTTTAAAAAATAACTGTTTTTAATTGGGGAAAATATGTTTTAAATGTTGCGTAACTATGAAACATTATTATTTAAAAAAATTATATTGCAAACATGATTAATATATTTTGTCCTAAGTTGATAAAGTTAATAACATGTAATTATTTTTAATTTTTTGTCATCTGGACACTCATTTGTAATAAATAACAGCAAATGGAAAAATTTGGACATAATTGTATATTTTTAATTTTAAATGGTTTTATTGGAAAAGCTTCATAACTGTGAAATCTGAAATTTTTAATTTGAATCGAAGTTGAAGTTGATGCACAGTTCAAGCAAAGTTGAAGTTTTCAAAGCTTTGCACACCCTTACTAAGTAAGTTTATTATGATTTAATAATATACATTTCCTTTTCACTATACAACGATTTATAATATACCCGCTCCAGGTCAAACAACACGATCTAAACCAAGCAAACGCGGTAAAGTAATAGTAATAAAAAAAACTTAAATTTATCTTTCATCACTTAATTTTTGCATCTCTTTCTAAATATTCTTTCAATTCTTGCTCCTTGTTTGGGATATTCACGTTTAATTACACTAGTGAGGTAGGTATAAGAAAGGTAGAATTTAAAATAAATGTACCCGCAGTTGTGTGAAAGGAGTATGGTAAAAATACACCTTCAGTAATCTGATCTCTCCATCACTGGTAAAAGAGACATGGTTGACGCCTTAACCTGCATATCCAATGATGCATATAAATTAATTTATTAAACACCCTAAACTTAGTTTCGAGACAAAAAGGGGGGGTCTGCGGTCATCATTTTGAGAAACGCTGTCCCAGAAGAAGTTTATTAAGTGTTTTATGCTAAGCTTTGTTGTACCTGTAAATATACATATTACGAATTTATATTAATGTATGTGTTTGCACAGACTTTTAGTGCATATACACTTTAGAAAGATTCTTACAATTTTAATAGTAATTTATTGTATTGTTCATCATTATCATAACTGTCCTTTTTTTTTGTATTTGTTGCATGTTGAAAGAATTATTGTACTAGTCAATACAAAATATATTATGAAATTCATCAAAACGTATGTTTTTGTAGTCCTAACATTAATAGATAAGCCTCCACCGTGGTTCGGATTCCACGTTAAACTGTAGGTCCTCCATTTCATCTCACAGTCACCCTACCATTACACATTAGCGTATTATAACTCGAACGGGTAGTAAGACGCGGTGCTAATAATAATAATAATAATAATAATAATAATAATAATAATAATAATAATAATAATTAATAGATAATATTTTTGTAAGTTTATTGCTGAAAGATATACACTATACTATTTTAACACCTGTTTAACTGTTCCTCAATTGAAGATTTCATTATAAACATTTTTTGTATATACCTTTTAGTTTTTGGGGGTGCTCCCATATGAATTTTCAGTTATAAAGTATTCACGCAACCTTTTGGCTAAATTTAATCTTCCAACGTCTTCTGGGTTCCGATATTTTTTTGGGGGGCCAGACTAAGGAACTGGTAACTATCCTAGTGGAGATAGTATTCAATTTTAGTTGACATTCATCCCCGCCTATCTCCTCCCCTCTCTCGCGTGTCTGTGTTGCGCGATACCTCTAAATCAAGCGGCAGAAGAGCGAGACAACCACTACCGAGTTAGAAGCAGACAAACAGCTTCACACCAGAGGGAGGGAGAGTTTCTAGACGGCTGGAGCAAGGAACGTTTCCACTCGGCGATCGTAACAGAATCAATTTTATAAATGCCGCCGTGTTATTGAAGAAGTAGGCAGACCTCGTCTCTTGGAAGTGTTCGGAGGATGCAAGCAAGCACACGACTTATAAACTAACTTACACCTAGAACAGACACAACATCCAGCCCCCTGCCCCGGCCGTTAATTCTGTGAAAGGTGAAACCCTCATTCCATCAATAAAACATTTTTTTTCGGCCGTGCCATTTATATCAAGAAAGATAACATTAAACATTTAAAAATTAAGAGGGAATAATCATTCCCGCTCTTCCATACGCCTCTGTTGTTCAAATTTATAAATCTGATAAGGTTTTAAATTCATATTTTTCGGTGTAGCAATAATGTATCATAATTTTGAAAAAAAATATAGATTTAGTTATTTCAGCACTTTCATAAGGCTGGGCCCACTCTCTGTCCCCATTCAATAGGTTGCGGTAGTTTTTATTTGTAATATCACTGGTGACCTGGCGGTCTAGGGGTTAGGTGTCAGACTTCTGTGCTGGGTGTCCGGGGTTCAATCCTCGGTCCTGACACAGATTTATCTGATTACCAAACCCTTCCTTCACCTCTGACAAGACATCTTGTGAATGTCGGGAATGCCAGGCCTCCACCGTGGTTCNCGGCAAAGATTTATCTGATTACCAAACCCTTCCTTCACCTCTGACAAGACATCTTGTGAATGTGGGGAATGCCAGGCCTCCACCGTGGTTCGGATTCCACGTTAAACTGTAGGTCCTCCATTTCATCTCACAATCACCCTACCATTACACATTAGCGTAAGTGCGTATAACCCGAACGGGTAGTAAGACGCGGTGCGCTAATAATAATAATAATAATTGTAATATCACAAAGCACATGTCTAATACTTACTTCACTGACATCTCAATTAACACACCAATTTATTTTAACTAGGGATGTCAAACTCAATTCTTAATACCCCCCATACCTACCTCTCAATGCAACCATTGACAACTAAGCAAAATGGAAAAATCCAGAATGATTAGTAAACTGTTATTTAGAAACTAGTTTATTTGATATATATTTTGATTAAATGAATTAATTAATTGGGTGAAAAGACTTGTGGTTTTAGTTTGTTTTTTCTATGCTATGAAGTTGAATAAATATGTTTATATATGAGGTGGAAAAAATAATGGAATAGGAAGTATTCAAGAAACGAAAAAATCGAAGTTGAACTTAAGAATCGGAATCGAGAAAAACACATATTGTGAGATTTCAAAGTTTAACCAAAGCAAAATATATACAATAAACACTGCGTGTGGATGCTAGGACAGAAAACTATTTTGGCAGTCCGGTGGTCATGAGCTAGGGTTGTTTCACACAAAGTGATGACCTTGAAATATACTCTCGATCAATACCTCTATCTCTTACTCTGTCTCACAAGCTGCCATGCATATCATCATAGAAACATTTGTTTCTCCCTAATCAGCTAACAACCCTTCCTTGCCCCCTTCTTCTGATAAGACAACCGCTTTCCTGCCACCATGAAATAGTCCATAGGAACATGTCTGGTAGCCAGCTTTAAACTGATGAGTCACCACTACTTGACTGGCTTACTGTTAAAAAGATCAGTGAAAATAATAGAGTTCAAAATGCCTGGATCAGCTTCAAAGATAGCATGATCTAACGTGCTACTCTCGCGGTAGAATAGACTGCCGGTGTCGGGGTGCACTTCCTTGAAATAATCGTCACCCGAGAATGCAAGTGTTCTATCTCCAAAATGGTTAAATTTGAGATATTTGGTGTATACGTTTATTTAGAATGCATATGATCCACCTGTGGTGAAATTGAGACTATTAAATAATTACTTAAGAAGATACAAGCTCGAGTTGTCTTCTAGTAACATTGGTTTTATACACAAGGTCAAACTTCAATGCTCTTTTACACAAAAGTGAAAAATTGGACATAGAACACTTGCATTCTCGGGTTTATGACCTTATTAATCCCCAAAACCATTGACTTAATACATAATCCTACAATTCGAACAAGTATTAAGACGGGAGTTTAACAGATTGTGCTATGATTGGGACAGTCGGATTAGTAACTAGCACCTGCCCAATCATATATTTTTATAAGTAATTTTTTGAAATTTTGGATTATTAAGTTATATTTTCTTAATTTGAGTAATTTTTAGGCAATTTTATTGAATATGTAAATTTAACAAATGCATTAATGCTCAAACAAATGTTTTCAAAGCATAGTTATCAGAATGTGAAGATAATAAAGAAAATAAACTGTGTACCTTTTTTCTTGTTGGGCTCTAAAATACATATTCCTGGTGAAACTGTAACTAGGCTGGAGAGGGTTGGGTTGGGAGAGGGTAACTATTACTTCTGCAGCAGATATTAACAAATCAAATATTGAAAAATACAAAAATTTAGGTTGTCAATATTTTCATCAGTAAATTTTCACTATTTTAAAATAGCTAATAAATATTCAAAGTTTTGCACACCACAAGGGTAATGGTTATCCCCTCCACCACCCACTACTTTTAACCAAAATTATAGGAAACAATAAAAACAAAAATACACTTAGATACTTTTATTTACAGTCGAGAGAGGTATTACAAAAGTAAATGGAGGGAGGTGTCAGGTCAAGACGAGGAGTTGGCTGCCTTCTCTCGTTCCATCCTCATTATCCTACGAGCAGCTTTCTGCTCCAACTCCTCGTAATGCTCAGCAAACATAAGCTTGAGCGCCGGGTAAAGTAGGGGCAGCAGAGGCAGGTCACTGAACCGCACCTGAGCAACAGAGCATTCACAAACTTACAAACCTTCACACTTCTCACGAGAGACAACTCGACCTGGCTGCGCAGAATCGCCAGAAAGAAACGTCTTCAGTAATATGTGACTAAATAAACAGAATTATAGGAAAATGAAGTACAAATATATGTAAAACCATAAAGAATTTCAAGATAAATTTTAATCTTATCAATTAGGTTGGCGTCAATGAACCTAACTTCTTGTTTCTTTGTTTCATGATGTATGAAATAAGAAGTCCCTTGTATGACATGGCATACTTGTGAACATTAGTTACAGGGAGGAGTAGATAGTGTGCAAGTGAGAGGAGAAGAATAGAACCAATAAAGGTGGAAGAGTGGCGAAAGAATAGAGGAAGATGGAGGAATTTTATTAAACTGACCTGGCCAGAGGGTACAAGTAGCTCTCATACCTGCATGTTGTCAAAGGCGATTCCGACTTTAGACGAGAAGTTCTCGCTGAAACGCGGGAGTTTAGCGTAGCGCTGGCTGAAGTGCGTCAGGAGGGTGAATCGGGCCTCCATGTCAAGACCCACTTGGATGGCCTGGGAGGTTGTCGAGTGGAGTTTGTACCTCGCTTCTTTTTGTAGCTCGTCTTCCATTGTCGCTTCGTGGATCAGCAGGTCACTGCCTTTACCTGGGCAATACAGGGTTATTAACAGCAAGCTCGCCTAGTATGGTTTGCTGGTGAGGTTCAAGTCCTGGCTGTTTGTCCAGTAATTGTGTGTTTAGTTGTGTTTTAAATGTGAGCTGAGGGGTGACCTGGCGGTCTAGGGGTAAGGTGTCAAGACTTCTATGCTGGCGGCCGGGGTTCAATCCCCGGTCCCGGCACAGTCTTATCTGATTACCAAACCCTTCCTTCACCTCTGACAAGACATCTTGTGAATGTGGGGAATGCCAGGCCTCCGCCGTGGTTCGGATTCCACGTTAAACTGTAGGTCCTCCATTTCATCTCACAATCATCCTACCATTACACATTAGCGTAAGTGCGTATAACCCGGACGGGTAGTAAGACGCGGTGCTAATAATAATAATTGTGAGCTTTGAGGCCTACAGTTTTCTGGTAAGTGTGTGGGCCTTGCTCTTCTGTCCTCCTTTCAATGTTTAATTCAATACAGCGGTTTGGTGCTATTTGTTTTTAGTATAAAAGTGTATCAGTAATATTAAGCGCAAAAAAACTCCCAGCTTAATTTGAGCAAGAGAGAGGGAAGAGAAAAAAAATCCTCCTCAATGCACATGAAAAGAATTTGAGAGCCCAAGTTCTATGTAAACGTTGAACTATTACGATGCGAGTATAGTGACCTAGACCACTCGACCAATGCTAATAATCTATTATAGTTGTTTGCAATATCCGAAATCACAACTAATAAGTATAAACAAGTTTTTTTTTAAACTCTATACATACCTAGCTTTACCAAGTCATTACATGGCATCGTGTCTCCAGAATACGTGATCTTCCAACCGTCTTTGTGGGTGAAGGCCACCCCGAAAGCGTTGGGACAGTGTTTGACAAGAACTGTGCTGATGTCGGACATGTTCAGTCGGTCCAGCAGTTGTTTGTGTGTCTCCTTATCATGAACAGGAGCTCCCATGTGCTGTGGACGGAGACAATAAAGACAATGTAAATATGAAGATATCCTAAATGAGCAGTAAGACATACCTTAATCAATCAAATATAATGCGATGTTTTTCTCTTAAATATGTCCTTCCGAACAAACAAAAAAAACCTTATTACTACAGAGATATATTTGTAGGATGGTGGAACTGTACCAGTTAGCTGGGTGTCGGGAGTCACCACGCACATCTAATAATAACAACCTCAAGGTCAAACAAATAGAGCTTTATTCACACGCTGTACGTTGACCCATGATGCATTGCAACACAAACTTAAAACTGCTGATTATAAACATATTTTATTTTCTAGTATAGTTCAGGCAAAGCGGACAAAGTAGAGATAAGTTGTATTTTAGCATAAAAACTTGCACCAATTAGGCGGAAAGCTTGCGATTGGCTTAGAGCTCGTCATGTGACCACGTTTCTGTTCTGCGCTTGTTTTTCGGCGAACGTGTGAATCCACAGTACAAAGTATTCTTCGGCGTCTCAAGTACGCAAGGGAATGAAAAGAAGCTAGGTTATGAATTTATAAATCAAGGATAATATACGAGGCTCAACAAACACATTACGTGCTAACAAGTTCGATGTTTCCAAGGCTAATATATGACATTAATTTTTAGGCGTACCTGTACTTCAAGAAGTGCATTGAGAGCCTAATAAAACTGTTCGAATTTGCTAAGTTTTTACCTTGAGGTATATTCAAGACCTTTTATTTTTCATGAAGAGCATCTTCAAAATTTTAGGGTCATATTATATGTGAGGCCGTAATATATTTGAGCCAATATACATTTTAAATAGTTACAATGTTCACAAACTTCACAACTTCGTACAGGACCTTTCAAAGACACATTTTTTCAAACTGGTGAGCATCTTCTTCACCCCTACATTCCTATCTACCTGGGCAGTACATATTTTAACTACGCTCACAGGGTGGGGATGATGAAGATAGAAATTAGAGAAAATTTGCCAGCATTTGCCTGGAGAAAATGGGATGTAACTTGGGGTAGACCACCTAAGCCAGGATGCAAAACCTGACCTTCATTTCACCTCTAAGCTGGACTGGATGAACTTGACATTTAGTCTGCGTGCCCAATGATGTGAGTAAAATAGTTTCTTTTTTTTATCTTTTATTTGGGATATTTAATAATGGATTATATCAACACATGATATATATATATCCTTGCTTATATTAAAAACATTCCCAGCACCAAGTCAATCTCCTCACCAAGTCCCCGTTTGCCACCAGCTCAAACTCCTGCAGTATGGGCTCAAAGTGCCGATGGTAGAAGTTGAGCCAGAACATGATCTGTCTCGGAGCCATCAGGAACACGGGCGGATGATTCTGCTCCTTGGTCGAGAGTAGAGCCTCCTTCCGTCCCTTCAGCAGACCTACGAGTCCGATGTGGTGGTCGGCGTGAAGGTGAGACACGTACACCGCGCGGATGGCCCGCAAGACGTCTCCCACACCGGCGGGGCCATAAAACCGCACCAGCTGGCCGTACGTCCCCTCGCCGCAGTCTAGCAGAACAGACGTGTCGGCGCTAAACAGCGCCACAAGTGTCCGGTCAGATGTTATTAAGACAAGACAGAGAGCTATACGGACCAAGCGCCTGCCGCAAAAATAGTGCCAACATCTTCAGATAGAGGGTGTCTGTCATGTATTCAGCAGAGCGAACCCTTTGGCCATTAATCTCACTTTTATATACGTAAGCCGCTACTTTTACAGTCAAGTAGCTCCTCATTCGCTCTCACGAGGCTAAGTTGACCTCGTTACAAAAGCTGGAAGCACCGGGGATTGAACCCGAGACCTATGGATCTGTAGCTAATAAGTCTAACCACTATACTAGACATAAAGGCAACAATACCGAAATATTATTTTATTTGTGTTAAAATGTGTGACTATTTCTACTATAGAAGACCGAAGAAAGGAAGAAGATGTCACCTTTGTGTATTGGACTCTTCCCACATTTTTCCTCTTTCCCTAGGTGGGCTTTCTTCGTCAAATTTACTCTTAATAGTTTATTGTTCCTTTTTCTTTAGTTTTATCAATTTCCTTTATTATAAAATTATCTAGCCGTTGAGCCACCTCATTTTTAAACACTAGACAAGAGAGGCGTTATTAAAACAATGGTAAGTTAAAATAGTGTCCAAGTATATTACGTTCATCTTTCCCTATTTTTAGCAGCTTCTATTCTCGTGTGATCATTTGGCCTCCTCAATATTTAACATTCAACAAAATTTTTTAACTGGTCTTATTACCCGTTTGGACTATACACTTATGTACTAATTATGTTAGTAGTTTTAGGGATGGGGACAGTTATATTTATAAGAAGTGTACCTATATTTGAATGAAGGAAGAGTGGAAAACCATTTTGGAAAAAAACAGCCTCAGTACACCAAGATTCGAACCTCAATCTCATCATCGGCAGTCTTGTCTACTGCGAGAGTAGCTACTTAAACCATGCAGCCACCAAAGCGGGTAACACTTTATCAATCATCCGTATACTATGGTGGAGTTAAAAGAGCGAAAAAAAACCATCAATAGAAACAAAAAATGTACGTAAAGCTTTGAAAACTTTTGACTTTACTTCAGAAAAAAACAATCCAAGATATGCCAATAAAGAGAGTGACAGCTAAAATACACAATTGTGTTAAAGTTTTGTAATTCCATGCCATTATGTACATTACAACCCTATACATGCACAAGATAAAAAATCTGTGTTTTTTAAAAATAGTATGTTGTTCCTATGGTTTAAAAATTGTACAATAGGGGTAAGTGAAGTCCACTTTTTTCAATTTGAAGCAAAGCTGAATCGAATAATTAGAAATATTCCTGAAAACGAATCAAAATTCAAATATGATTTAATCTGGTTTTCCTAAGGAAAGTTAAAAAAAAAAAAAGTATTCATAAAAATATGTTTGGGATGTGAAGATTTAGCTATATTAAAAAAACTCTTTACCTTGCCCATTTAGAGTTCAGCTGTTCACTTAATGCTAGTCTCTTACAAAAAAAAGAGATAATAATAATAATATTTAGCACCGCGTCTTACTACCCGTTTGGGTTATACGCTTTAAGTACTAATTACGCTAATGGAATAGGAATTGGGAAGGTTGAATTAGAGGAAGTGAACCCACATTTGCGTGGAGGTAGAGTGGAAAACCATTTAGGAAAAACCACCCTCAGTTCACCCGACCAAGATTCGAACCTCGATCTCCCGGTCCTCGGCGGTCGAGCTCAACACAACAAGCGCGTTAGCCAACTACGCCACCGAGGCGGGTAAAAAGAGAGATTAGAGCATCAACTACTTTAAGATGTACAAAGTAACTTTTGAATTAAGATATATATGAGAACATATCGCACCAAGTTAGTTGTGTTCTAAATTTCGTTTTTAATTTATATGAAGTGTTTAACGTGCATGCTTTGAACCGACAGATTATATTAGCACATTTTTACATGTCCACAATCAACATGGGACCAATAACTTTACTTCCCATCCGAAGGGAGTTGCGCTATGGATTTTTATCGTTCAACCAAAAACTATCGACCCTAGCTGGGTTTGAACCCACTTTACCTCAAGACCACCGAGGTCGACTACACTTAATTACCATGAAAGAAAACAAAAGACTGAATATTAATGGAAATTAGGAGCTCAATTTGAGCTAGTGGGCCACACATAACCAACTCCAGGACCTCAAACGCCTTAAAGCCTTTTTTTTTTTACTGCTTCTCGAGTTTTGTCTTTCCTGTCAAATTAGGTTCTCCAGACCTCATATATCTCCCTTGGCACGCACATTACCTGATGCGCAGTAAGATGCCGCTGGTATTGCGCGTCTTGTTGGGGATGCACGAGCCGGTCCCCAGGAACAGAACCTGAGGAAACGGTTGGAGAGGATTCCCCCGCGCTTCCACCGCCGACAGCTCTCGTTTCAGCTCAGAGAGTTTCTCCGGGAAGCCATCTTCCTCAAGCGTTTCTTCCAGGAACATCTTGGGAGACAGTGTCAGCTCTCCATTCCTGTACAAAACTTTTAGTAATTTACAATTTTTTTTCCTGTGCCCCGAAGGATTACCACCCATCCAGGATATTCTTATATTTATACTAATGATCTGAGGACAGTAACATTTAGGTAAGGGTGTGCGAAACTTCAACGTGGCTTCCAAACAAATGTCAGATTTAACTTCACTAAAAAAAAATCCCGCCTCACCAATTAGGATTTAATCCAATTTTGAACCGTTAAATACATTACAAATTAATATACATGTGGAAAAAAAAATCTAATGTAATAGCTTTTAAGTCGTATTAGTAGCGTAATTTATCATATTAAAATAAAATATTACAGCAAATGTGAAATAAAACTATTTCAAATAATTTTAGTGCATAAAGTTATGTATATATAAATACCCATTTGGGTTATATGCCTATATTCTAGAGCTCTACGGGTACGAGTACTCGTATTTCAAACTCAAACTCGAGCTTGTTGATTAAGCTCGAAAACGAGCTCCAAAGTTTTGTAGGCTAGTCATACTTAACAAATGGTTAAAAATTAATTTCAATTTTCGCATTAATAACGTAATAAAGTTTTAAAACCACTTTCGACCATTAAATTTATTCAATATTGTCGTCCATTTTGAGTTATACATGATTGAAGTTGTTTACTTGTATTGCCATGACAATGCAATGAAAATAAAAATAGCTAAGAAGATTACTAAATGATTCTTTTTACTATTTTGACCTGGTCCCTTTCTAAAAAATAATTTATGTTAAATCAAAAATGTAATTTCAAAAAATATCTTATATTATTAGAGGAATGTAAATGGAACAGAAAACGTGATAATAGACAATCACACTAAGTAATAATAAACGAAATATGAAACGCTTCAAATTTCTAATTGTTTATGATTCTTACGTTTTCTTGTGGAGTAAATTAAGTTACTGAAGCATATTTTGGGGAAATATTAGCTTATTAAAACGTCAATTGTATTGACTTTTAATTAAGACAGGATAGAAACACTCTACAATAATGTAAAGTGATAGTGAAGGAAACCAACCTGAAAGTATTGTTAGGTTAGGCCTGGGTATAAACAAACACACTTCTCTATTTCTTCTTACACTTACACTTCCCACTTTTTCAAATTTCCACAGTTGCACATTGTTTTGAGTTTTGGGAAATATTAATTTTTTTCATGTGAAAAAACATCAATGAAAAAGTAATATTCCCAAAAATTCAAACTAATATGCAACCGTGGAAGTTTTGAAGAAGTGGAAAGTGTGAGAGTTTAAAGAAGACGTGAAAAAAGAAGTGTGTTTGTTCTCATCCAGACCTAACCTAACTATCCTTCCAGGTTGGCTTCCTTCACTATCACTTACTTTACATCACTGTACAGTGTTTCTACGCTGTCTTGTTATACATTTCCAAGCCAGCATGAGATTATCCGATTTATTAACTTTGTTTTATAATTGTTAGTGTAATTTTTATATCCTTAAATTATTATTATTATTATTAGCACCGCATCTTACTACCCGTTCGGGTTATACGCACTTACACTAATGTGTAATGGTAGGGTGATTGTGAGATGAAATGGAGGACCTACAGCTTAACGTGGGATCCGAACCACGGTGGAGGACTGGCATTAAATGTGCTTAAAGACATCGGTGTTGAAACTATTTTAATTATTTGTTTTTTTTTTTGTTAGATTTTTATTTGAGTGTTCTTTTTTTTAAATTGTGTTTTATAAGCGTTATCTCTAATTTAAAAACCGATATTTTCATTATTTAACTTTTTTTATTTCAAAAGTATTTATTGTTTATAAAAACGAGTGTCATTCATATTTTAAGAACATGTGTTTTACTATACATTTTAAAATTATGAATAGGCCTATACTCGAACTCGACTTGAACTCAGGAGCTTTTAGAAATGCTCGACTTGAATGAAAAAACCCAAGCCCACAGCCCCATACTATATACTAATTAAACTAATGTGTTGGGGATTAGGAAGATTTAATTTTAGAAGGAAGTGTACCCACATTTGTGTGGAGGGAGATTCGAAAATTATTTAGGAAAAAGTCCCTCAATAAACATGACCAAGATCGAACCCCAACCTCCCCATATATAAGTTGTATAGTAACCATAATATTAAAATGTATTCTTAAGGTGCTACAACATTAATTAAAAGTTTTATTGACAAAAATCAACACACTCACATCTCAAGTCCTCGTTTAGGTCTTAGACAAAACCGAGTCAGGGTCCTTCCTTGGGTCAATGATACCGAACTCGATACGTCAGTGTTGCCACCACTCGCCCCTCTATTTGTCGGTACAGGGGTGTCTTTCATTGGCAGGGTCTTGCAAGCAGTGGCATGTTCGTCCCCCGATAATGTCAAAGTTTCACTTCTGTTCCTCGGAGCGTCGTCTGGGACGGTGAGGCTCGGAACACTTCTCTGTGAAGGCATCTCAATGATCGGTATGCCCTTGTCCTGGAGTAGAGGGAAGATGATTGGATGGAGAAGGTTCAGTTTGTGTTGTATCCTGTGAACAGCCACGCTTCCTGTGCAACTGTTGGAGTCGTTGAGCACAAGGTGATACGTGCTCGGGGAGAACTGGTCCATCCAGTGGCGGTACCTTCAAACATTCCACAAGGCATCTTTTGTGACTTATAAACTAACTTAGCTCAAACATAGAAACACCTAACGCACTAATCCAAACAATGGGGAATAGATACTTTCTCAAACATAGAGGTCTCATTTTCCTCTCGACGAAGCATGGGTGGATCAATGAGACACCTAGACAAGAAGAGTGGCGTGTTGTGCTCTTACTAATGATCTGTCCCGGTTCCTTTTGATGCAACTAATTATTTCTTTTATTATTAGCACTGCGTCTTACTACCTGTTCGGGTTATACGCACTTAAGCTAATGTGTAATGGTAGGGTGATTGTGAGATGAAATGGAGGACCTACAGTTTAACGTGGAATCCGAACCACCGTGGAGGCCTGGCATAAATTGTTTCTTGATAAAGGATTTGTGCGTTGTGTATCGTCTAATGTGACGCCAATATTTGGAGACTATTTTAAGTTTGTTGGAGGCAGGGCTGTGGTGTCGGTACACCAAGCCTATTTGGTGAATACCCACACAAAAAGGATGGGGCCCCGGGGTAGAAGAGTGCCCGAATTCGGCGAAGGGAACAAATTTCCGAAGGTAGTGCACAAAAGGGGTAAGGTGAGGTGACAGCAAATGCCAGAAAAGAAAGGAGAGTGTTTGAGATGTATTACCTTGAGTCTTCCATCACCTCTCGAGGAGTGAAATGAACGACCAGGTAAGCTACATCATTCTCCGATGTCGCAGTGGCTTGGTGTTTCGTGAAGACAGAGTGATTGACCAGTCTATCTAGATAGTCCACACTCGGACAGTCGACCACTGGAACAGATATATACACCTTACCACTAGTGTTTAGCACATTTTGCACTAAACAGTATCTTATTTAGGAGTGTTATATATAAAAACGAGTGTCAGGATGTCTAGTCAAATTGTATTTGATAATTACTCGACATTTACATGTTTTCCAGATTGATGAACACCTTTAGCGTAATCTCCATTTATCTGTAGCAGTCTTGTTTAACGGGTTACACTATGGCGCGCCATAGTATAACCAAACAAGGTAAGCTTGATATCTTTCAGGTTAAACAAAGGGTTAAACGAATGTGATGTAAGTGATAGCGAAGGATTTAGAGTTGGGTTAGGTCTTGATAAAAACCAGAGTTGGGTCGAATCCACTATTTTGGCAATCCAAATCTTCGAAAAAAAAACTATGAACCACAGAGGAAGTATAAATATAAAAGAATAATAGAATTTATTATAAATAATAACTAAATGTTAAATTTTTTTTCTTATAACCCATCCTTTAAAACATTCATACATGCAGTTAAGTGTTAAATTACTGGTATGGGGCCTGGTTGTTAAGATCATTATACAATTATTTTAATTGGTTTTTAGCCATCAATAAGCAGTATTAAAGTTATAAAACAAATTTCACCTGAAAATATATATATATATTTATATTTTTAGGATTTGGTTTTAGATTAATTTTTTTCCCTCAAATCCTCAAATATCGAATATCCTGAAGGACCCAAGGGCCTGTCCCTAATAGAAACAAACACTATTCTCTTTTCATTTGTTCACACACTCTTGACACTTCCATATTCTCGTCACCGTCACATGTAAGCATTATTTTAAGTTTTCAGAAATATTCCTTTTTCATAAAACAAAAGATTAAAAATACATATTGTAACAAGATTAGTGCTCGACTGTGCGGACCACTGCACCTGCAACTTTTATTGTCCTCCTCCTCTCGCTCAGTCCTTGTTTAATAGGTACCTGAACCTGTCTGCCAAAGGGCTTATAGTGGGGCACGGGGGAGTGTTCATGGAAGAGAAGTTGCGCGCAAGGCCGTAGCCAGCCAATAATTTCAGGGGAGGGGAGGGGTTGTTTGATGGGCACATCCCCCAATTGACGGAAGCTATAAATTATTATTATTATTATTAGCACCGCGTCTTACTACTCGTTCGGGTTGTACGCACTTACGCTAATGTGTAATGGTAGGGTGATTGTGAGATGAAATGGAGGACCTACAGTTTAACGTGGGATCCGAACCACGGTGGAGGCCTGGCATTCCCCACATTCACAAGATGTCTTGTCAGAGGTGAAGGAAGGGTTTGGTAATCAGATAAATCTGTGCCGGGACCGAGGATTGAACCCCGGCCGCCAGCACAGGAGTCTAACACCTTACCCCTAGACCGCCAGGTCACCAAAGCTATAAAACAGTTCTAAAAGCTCTCTGAAGAATTTTTTTTTTGTTTCATGGTAAAATAACCCCCCAGCTGCCGAAGGCCCGGAAAATTTCTGAATATTAAACACTGTTTGAAGCTCTGTGAAGTGTTTTTTAATGATAAAATAACCCCAAAAATGCCAAAGGCTAGGAAAATTTCTAAATATTTAACACGTCTAGAAGCTATCTGAAGTGCTTTTTATGGTAACACAGCCCCCTAATTTGTATTTTAATTTTGATATTGTTTGAACCATAAACAAAGCCATATATATTTTATTCATTAAAATTTCGCGAGGGGTTAGAGCACCCCCCTCCCGGCTACGGCCTTGGTTGCGTGTATAACAGAGTCTGGGTAATACATCTCAAAAACTATCCTTTCTTTTATTGTTTTTCCTGCCGCTTCGCAAACTCCTATTATTTATATATTTAGTACAAAGTAGTAGATTTGACTAACTAAATCCATGTATAGGGAGTGAGAATAAGCTCTAAGGATAATTGTGTCGGCAGATCGATAATAAGGTGTAGTTACCAATGAAGACAGGTCCGGGATCATCCGGCAGGCAGACATCCACAGACCTGACAAGCGTCCCGTCGGGAAGCTCAACATCCTCTCCAGACTTGAGCCTCCCTAGCAAGGGCCCCGCTGGAACCCCTCTCTCCACACACCGCTCCAGACACAGGGCCCCGGCCCGAGGCTTCAGTTGGCACACATAGCACATCACCGACTCCGTCACCCTGGCTTCGGGGTCCGGCGTCGAGAGGGTTCCGCCGCAACTATTGGAGATGGATCTGTGACGCTTTTTGTCTGGAACAGCATTACGATACAGACTGACTTTCACAAGAAAACCGTTGATTGAAAGCTGGAGATTCATGTTGCCACAATGGTGAGAAAAGACAAAACCATCATTTTCTGCTCCCCCTCCATGCAAATGTGGGTACACTTCCTATAAATATAACCTTCCTAATCCCTAGAAACCATTGACATAATTAGTACAAAAGTGCATAACCCGAACAGGTAGTAAGACATGGTGCTAAATTATTATTATTATTTTTATTATTATTATTATCATCACCGCGTCTTACTACCCGTTCGGGTTGTACGCACTTACGCTAATGTGTAATGGTAGGGTGATTGTGAGATGAAATGGAGGACCTACAGTTTAACGTGGAATCCGAACCACGGTGGAGGCCTGGCATTCCACACATTCACAAGATGTCTTGTCAGAGGTGAAGGAAGGGTTTGGTAATCAGATAAATCTTTAAGATAAAAGATGGGTCAAGATGAAGAAGGGGTGTAGGAAATAATTTCAAATAAAAAATTGAGTAAAGCATGGTAGTGCTCTCTCTCCACTACTATTTGTGATGGTGCAGGAGTAAAAAATGAAAGCCATGATGTTTTCTGATTACTAGATGGTGTGACGAGAGAAGGAAGAAGAAGTACAAGGATGTAATGAGGAAGTGAAAAAGTGTGGAGTGAAATTTAGCGTGGCAGGGTGTGAAGTGATGGTAATGACAAAGGAAGAGGATAAGGCCTAGTAAAGGAATAAAGATGGATGGAGTAGAGAGGATCTAATGAGAGGAGGACAGAAGGGAGAGTTGTTCTACAGGTGTGTAAGAGACCTGCTGTGGAGAATAGAAGTGCCCTTGAAGGGTAAGGAAGTGTTGAAAAGGACATACTTTGTACCCATTGTCACACATGCAGCAAAAACATGGATAATGAATGTGAGAGAGACTAGGAAAGTGGAGGCCATTGAAAGCATGCTAGCTGTTACCAGGAGAAACAAGATTAGGAATGAAGTGTCCTGGAAAAGAGTATAGGTACAGGTAGTACATGAGATAGTAGAGGAAGCAAGACTGAGATGGTATGGACATGTAATGAGGATGTTGGAGTACAGGAGATAGTAGAGGAAGCAAGACTGAGATGGTATGGACATGTAATGAGGATGTTGGAGTACATGAGATAGTAGAGGAAGCAAGACTGAGATGGTATGGACATGTAATGAGGATGTTGGAGTACATGAGATAGTAGAGGAAGCAAGACTGAGATGGTATGGACATGTAATGAGGATGTTGGAGTACATGAGATAGTAGAGGAAGCAAGACTGAGATGGTATGGACATGTAATGAGGATGTTGGAGTACATGAGATAGTAGAGGAAGCAAGACTGAGATGGTATGGACATGTAATGAGGATGTTGGAGTACATGAGATAGTAGAGGAAGCAAGACTGAGATGGTATGGACATGTAATGAGGATGTTGGAGTACATGAGATAGTAGAGGAAGCAAGACTGAGATGGTATGGACATGTAATGAGGATGTTGGAGTACATGAGATAGTAGAGGAAGCAAGACTGAGATGGTATGGACATGTAATGAGGATGTTGGAGTACATGAGATAGTAGAGGAAGCAAGACTGAGATGGTATGGACATGTAATGAGGATGTTGGAGTACATGAGATAGTAGAGGAAGCAAGACTGAGATGGTATGGACATGTAATGAGGATGTTGGAGTACATGAGATAGTAGAGGAAGCAAGACTGAGATGGTATGGACATGTAATGAGGATGTTGGAGTACATGAGATAGTAGAGGAAGCAAGACTGAGATGGTATGGACATGTAATGAGGATGTTGGAGTACATGAGATAGTAGAGGAAGCAAGACTGAGATGGTATGGACATGTAATGAGGATGTTGGAGTACATGAGACAGTAGAGGGAGCAAGACTGAGATGTTATGGACATGTAATGAGGATGTTGGAGTACATGAGATAGTAGAGGAAGCAAAACCGAGATGGTGTGGGCATGTAATGAGGATGTTGGAGTACATGAGATAGTAGAGGAAGCAAAACCGAGATGGTCTGGGCATGTAATGAGGATGGAAAAGGAGAGGATGCCAAAGAAAATGATGGAGATGAAATATATAAAAAAATTACCACAAGGGAAGCCAAGAAAGAGGTGGGAGGAGCAGATAACAGAAAATGTGCAGCTGAGAGGAGAAGAATAGAAGGAATTAAAGGAGGAAGAATTATGAAGGACAGAGCAAGATTGAAGCATTCTACTTAATTGACCCGGCTATAGGCTGGAAATAGTTGTTGATGATGATGATGATGGGGAGGAGGAGGCAGAGAAAGAATTAAAGACGAATAACTTGGGCTGTTTGGTAAAAATCTGTGCAATTTATAGCTAGTAGTAAGCGTACCACTTGAATTATAACTCACCTTTAGATCTGGATCGTGCACGTTTCTTGGGGTTCCGCTCATGCGCATAGTAATCAACGTCGTCTTCACTCTCTTCCTGATCTGACAAAGATGAGAGACGTTTACCATTGGCTACTCTGGAGGAGCCCATAGAAACATCTGATGTATGGTCGCTGTTTGCTTCTGTCTGCGCTTTACCACAAATTGGTACGTAATGGACTGTCATGACGTTGTCCACGAAACTACCTCCTTCCACACAGTCGGCCATGTGGACTGCGAGGTCTTTGAGGACAATAAACCTCCGAGTAGCCGAAAATAATTCATCCTGAAATAAAATGTTAGAATCGTTTTGTCTTTTGGATGATAATTTATTTATTTATTTAGCACCACGTCTTACTACCCATTCGGGTTATCCGCTTAAGTAGGGCCTACTATTTACTCTAATGGTTTAGGAGCTGAGATGGTTGAATTTAGAGGAAGTGAACTCACATTTGCAGGTAAAACCATTTAGGAAAAACCACCTCAAGCTCACCCGACCGAGACTAAAACCTCAATCTTCCCGTTCTCGGCAGTCTAGCTCAACATGAAACTAGTGTGTTAGCTAACTAGGCTACCAAGGTGGGTCAAAAGTAAAATTACAATTTATAGTTAAATATCTTCAATTAAATTATCTATTTTTTTTCTTAATTCATATTCTGATTTAATATTGCATAATTTTTTTACTGAATAAAAGTTAAATTTGACATTATTTATTTGTTTGATATTCAATGAAGTTTTGATTCAAGTTAAGATTTGATTTTTCTTGCAAAAGGAAAATCTTAGAAGTGTATAGGATTTGAAGCCCTAAACATTAAATATTAATATAAACATATAATAAGCTATAATTTGAAATCTAGCTTGTTGCAAACAAGAAGGGTTAGGCGTAAAAGGATTGTGGGTGCCAACAATAAACTAGAAATATCCAGCCTGAGGCTAATGTGTGGCACATTTCCAAGTGAAAGAAATTCTTTGTTTTAAGACATTCTAAAGAAAGGTGGAGTTCTTGAAATTACATCTTGTGTGAGTGACCAGCAATCATATGTATGGCCAGTTTTCCGGGGTTGGATCCTTGTTGTGTCCTGATTGGCATCTCCAGAACCAATATGTTGAAAGACAAGAATCACTTATCAAGGCAGTATGCCAAGAGTTTTCTGTGTGCTTCATCTGGGAGTATGTTTTGTATTGTTAATTTCACCTGGCTGAAAGTTTTCTGGTTGAAAGGGTGCGATTATAATTTTCATCCCCAAATATGATTGTAATTAGGGACGTGCGAGACTCGAAAATTCAAGAAAAAAATAATCTTGAATTCATCTTGAAGGTTAAAAAATTAATTTTGAAAATTTGAGAAATCATAAAAAAAAAGAATCAAATAATGGCCCTAAGAAATTATAAAATCAAACCGAGAATTTATTATTTCCAATAATACCATAATAACCCAAAAATAGCCTGAATTACCCCCTCCCCCCCAAAAATAATAGCCCTAAGAAATTATAAAATCAAACCAAGAATTTATTATTTCCAATAATACCATAATAATCAAAAAAAAACAGCCTTCATTAAGAAATGTTTTGGTTATAAATATTGTTTTTCAATATCAAACTTTGACAATATAAGCTGTTACTCTATAAAATTAAATTACAAATGGTGTTCATTGTAACTACCTATCACTATTTTATTAATTGCATTTAAAATGTGTATTAGGTATCTCAAGTGTTTGAATGAACTATATATACGACAATCTAAATCGAGCGCCAGCTCAAATGTCAATAAGAAACTCTATAAACTATATAATTATTTTAATAAACATAATCTACATTTTTTTTAATTTCAAAGGACGTTGACTTGTTCAATATATTTTTATGTTCTCGTCCCGAATTAAAAAAATGTTTCCCGCACATCCCTAGTTGTAATTCAGAATTTAATCTAACATCACTAGGCCTTTTCAGTAGTTGGCCATAATTAAATAAATTAATAAAGTTGATAAAAAAAGGTTAACTTATTTTAAAGCATGTATGTGGTTCCACTAAACAATTAATTTAATCAAAGTGCCACAGTCACCAACTGTTTTAAATTGTTTGCATATAAAAATATTTAGTGTTACAAACTAGTGTTACTGTAGAATAGTTTATTTTTAAGAACAATGTGAATGAACCCTTCTATTGATGAGTCATAGTCTACACTATTTAATCTAAGGGCACAGGGATGAGAAAGCTGAATTTTAAGGAGATTAAACAGTAACCTGATGTAACTACAATGGATAGAAAATTCAAGTTATAGAATGAAGAAAATTGCAGTATGTTTTGATAAAATTTTCTAATATAATTCTATCCCCTCTCTCTATCGATATCCAACATTTCTGAGATACTTCAATATTATTATTATTTGTTAGCACTGCGTCTGACTACCTGTTCTGGTTATGCGCTTATTCAATTTTAAGAATATTAGCTTGTCATACATTTTTCGCCCCATCACATGTTCTCTGGTTTGTTTTGAATGTGTGGTTGAATAGTTGCATTTATTTCATTTTAAAACCCTAACTAACTCTCGGTTCTTAGATAACTCGAAAGTTAATGGCTGCCAGAATGTAAACGGGCCATTCAACCCTACCCTGATCCCTAAACTGAGACCCGACCTCCTTTAAGTACATTTTCACATCATCTTCTCATCAATGTCAAGGCTTACCAAGGGGTCTTGTAACTTCAGGTTTCCCAACAAAAACGTTGTCCACACACCTGTCATCGCCCATACATATCACATGACCACCCCCCTTCAGCATGCGTGCCTTGATTATCTTTAATATGTTTGGGGATGCATACAGACCATGAAGTTTGGAAATAAAAAATGAATATTTGAATTTCAAAGAAACCACCCTTTATTCTTTTTTTTCTCGCTGCCGCTTAGTACCACCTGTACTGGCTGTTTACGGATTCTTACCAAGCCATTGTTGTAGGATGAAGAGGGGAGTATTTAGAGGTGAATGGCAAACCATTTGGAAAATACAAGATAAGCTAAATTTACGGCGATCCTTGGTTCCTCTTCGAGATAAATGAAAAGTACCTACTGTTCCTGCGGGCCCGTGAACGGTGATCTCGGGCACCCCGACGTCTTGAATGGTGAGCGCCACCCCTGGCAAACCTCCGATGTTGTCCCACGTAGAGTGAGTGATGAAGATGTGCTCCAGTTTGGAGAGTTTCATCTTGTGTTCATGAGCCAAGCGCTGGGAGCCTTCCCCGCAGTTGAAAAGGTACCTTACAAACATTTACTGCGATATTACGTCCCGCTAGGATAAGGAGAGCAGTTTAGAGCATTTGGCTCTCTTCAGAAGAGTCAGGGTTTGATACCAACCTGTCACCACAAGGGATGCAGTTGAAAAGGTACCTTACAAACATTTACTGCGATATTACGTCTCGTTAGGATAAGGAGAGCAGTTTAGAGCATTTGGCTCTCTTCAGAAGTCAGGGTTTGATACCAACCTGTCACCACAAGGGATGGGTTTTCAGTTTATCATATGAAATGTGGTTTACTATTTCCTATCCAAACTGATATTTCTTTTTTCACAGTTATTTACTCCATCTTCAGAATACTTACAGTGCAGGAGAGGAAGGTAAAATTTAGACTAAACAAATCGACATTTGCAGAGAATGAGCTTGGGAAACCATTTTGTAAAAAAAAACCTTCAGTACACCCGGCCAGGATTCATTCCTCGATCTCCTAGTCATCCGAAATCATGTCTCTTGCAAGTGTGTTGCTTTAAACTGTGCGGCCAATCTTTTGTTTAGTGTTTTGAAAAATTGGAAAAAGTATCTGCATGTTTCAGTGACCTTAAAATTTCCCTGACTTATCTTGGTTTTCCCTGTTGTTCAGGCGCTTATCAAACCTAATTGAAGTGTAACTGTAGGCATAGGCTGTATCCGAATAGTCTACTTTTACGGTGCCGCGTTGGCTCGTGGCGTTGATAGCTGCATTGGCAATCACGTGACCAAGTGTAGATCTGTTCGAATAGTTGCAGACTAGACCGATGCAGTCTTCTCGCGGTCTTGGTAACCATGGCTATGGAAAGCTACGAACCTTGCGGCTTTCTTGCGGTGTTTGACTGGCGATTGTTTTAGTATTATTGTTTTGTCTGCTAGAGCAGCGACTTACACAAATATTTCGTTTTCATTAGAGCTAATAGATGGCTTTTACATAGTTTCTAAGTTATTCGGTAGGAAGCAGCACTGCGGACCCAAGTGTGTTGCCTTTCGAATAGTTTGATGCAGTCTTCACTATGAAAACCGCGAGAAATGTAAAATTATCAAGTCTGCATCAAGTCAAGTGTACTTGACTATTTGGATACAGCTTTGGTTAGTAAACAAGACTTTATGTAGGCTTTTTATTAAATTAAATTTAACCACTGATTGCCAGCACAGTTTTGTGTGGTTAATAAATATTTATAAATTGTAATTTTAACATAAAGATTAATGAATATGTTGTTATACCGCCACTTACTAAGTTTGATTAAATATGATTGGCCTAAAGCATCACTCTCACAAAGCCGCAATATACTAGATTGCTGGTAACTTAACAAGAAGTATGGGTCTAACACACTATTTATTTGTGAAAAATATAGTTTTACTAAAATAACACAAGTTTAATTTGACACTTAAAAGGAAAATATGTTAACATATTTTGCTTTGACTATACAATAGCCTAATTAATGAAATCAATTTGTGAGCAGAATAAAATACCTTTAGTGTAGCCTATTCAAATGTTTTTTATAGCGCCGCGTCTTACTACCTGTTCAGGTTATACACCTATGTACTAATTACACACAAATGGGTTATGGATTAAGACGACTTAATTTAAAGGAAATGACCCCACATTTGCGTGGAAAACAAATTAGGAAAAACCACACTTGGTTCACCTGACCGAGATCAAACACCGATCTCCAGTCTTCGGCAGTCAAGTCCATCACGAGATTAGCGCGTTAGAACACATCATGTTAGTTACCACTTCTGTCCAAAATGCAGACAGTGAAAAATTTGCATAAAACAGCTAAATAAATATATAGTTACATTTTAAATATTTATAACACTAGGCTAAACCAAACCAACATAACCTTACATGTCTTTTAGCACCGTGTTTTAGGCCTACTACCTGTTTGGGTTATTCACTTGTGTACTAATTACAGTAGCCTAAAGGTTATATTTAGAGGAAATATACCCGCATATGCACAGAGGGAGAGTGGAAAACCATTTTGGAACCCCCTCAGTACACCCAACCAAGATTTGAACCTCGATCTCCCAATCAATGGTAGTTTAATCTACTGCAAGAGTAGCACACTAGATCCTCTGAAAATATAATTTTCAAAAATAAGATGTTTGCATACTAGACCTGGATGTACTAAGGGTAGTTTTTTCTAAGTAATTTCTTACTCCCCTTCCCTGAAATGAGGCATCATTTCCTATACATTTTATACTGCATTTGTGTAAATATGTGTATAGCCCAACTGTGTAACAATACGAGCGGAAAAAAACAGTATCTCACCTTGATTGATCAGTGAACACATATAGGGACTTTGGCGCACCCTTCGCTCCACTGCCAAGAACATGTAGCGTGACAGTTCCTGGTACATATTTCTGTCCCTTAACTTTTAATTTTTGGCGTTGTCTTTGAAGATCTACAGTGTGTTTAGCATCTTTAGGCATGTTGATAAGTAGTTTATGGAGGTTAGAAGATTGAGAATATTTTAATATTTTTATCGAAACTGATGACTTTAGTTTGTTGAAAATATTAATTAGAGATAAATACATTAATAATATAGGTTTATGTACAGTGAGCCAGATATAATTAATTTAATCATTTCTTGATAATCAAGCATGAACGTTTGAAAACCAGATTACCCATTACCCATTATGAATTTAAACTTTTTAGGTGACCATACGGTACATTTTGTGTAAGACAGTTTTGCCAACTGCATAGAACCTCTCAAAATATATATTTGAATGAAAATTAATTATCACAAATAAGGTGTTAAAACATAGTAAAAACAAATGCAATATGTTTAAAAAAAAAAAAATAGATAGACTAATTGGTGTATAGTCGAGATGTTTCAGCATTGTTGATGGATGAATGTGGGCGACTTGTTATTTTGGTTTTTGGCAAAAGTACGGACACAAAGATTTATTAAATGAATTGTTTTAAAATAAATATAGCTGCCCATATCCCAATATATGTTACCTGATTTCTATTACACTGGATACGGTTGTAATGGTATATAAACTTGAAAACAGCCTAACTATTAGTAAGCTAAAAATTGGGGAACACAAAAAGGGGAATTACTCTACAAGAAGTCTGAATAATTATTTTCAGAAAAGAGTAAACACCACTACTTTTGAACTCTACTCAATAAAGATTAAAGGACTAAAATTTTTCAATATAATACCACAAGAAATAAAGATGAAAAAACTTAATCTTTTTAAAAAGGAAGTTAAAAGATACATTCTAGAAAACAATTTTGACCAGGTGATATGTGGGTGAAACGTTATTTGTAATTTTGTAGAAACTGATATTATAATGGGAGCAGAATGTGTATGTATATAATGTGTATGTATACTGTACTTTTTTCTCTCTATATTTTGTAAAGGTTTTTTTTGTTGTTGTATACTTTTATGTTTAATAATTGCAGTTTTACTATTATTGGGCTGAATGCATCTAAAATAATGTGGCCGGACGAGGTCAAATAATTTATACCCTGTACTAAAACTCACTTTCCTAAATGTATGAAGCTAGTTAGTGAATGAACCACGCCTACACTAGGATGTTTATATGCATACGAGCCGATCTTGGCTCTTTTTGTAAACAACTTCTGAATAAAAATAAATAAATCATGTTGGCTATGAATATGTATTTTAATTTCCTAATTTTATTTATTTAATAAAATAATAAGTAAAGAGAATAATAAATAAATAAAATATACAAACAAACCGAATAGAACCATTAACAAATTGTGTATGTAAAAACAATCTAGTAACCAGTATAATACAGCATTGAACTGAATAGAAAATTAAACAATTAAAGACTCACATGCATTGATTTATTAAATGAGAAGTTAGGTCCTAGTAAGAAAGCTTTCTTTATTTTCACCATAATTAATATTGTTCACCTAATTCAACCTTCCACACTAATGAATCATTAAAATTTAGGAAAAAGTATACACCAACACTACAACCAAACAAAATGAACTCTATAACAAACAAATATACTTATTGCTTCTTAGAGAGTCATAATCCAACTGCCAATAACGGCAAAAAGAAATAGGGGACAAATCCACCTGTCCAATCAGGAGAGAGGAAGACCACTTATTAAAGAGGTAGTATAAAAGGAGTGACAATTCGAAATTTGTCTGTCTGTCTGTCTACCTCTGGATGTTGTGCAAGCTAACACTGCCTAGCCGATGGTTTTTCTAGAATATCCCGGGAGTGGATGCAAGAGATTGGATGGCCGGGTGAACATGAAGTTCCGCTCTTGATAGAGTATCCCGAGGATAGTGAGATTTCTTTCTCGGCTGCCGGGGGCCTACTGGCGAGGAAGTTGTGTGTTGTCGGATTCGGTCCCAGTTAACTACCTAGTGATGCAAGTCCTCACCACGAATTTGGGCCTCACTGGTGAGATTCAGATGTACCCTCTTCTAATCAAGGCGTCTTAACAGTAACGACGCTGGGTTGGGACAGCGGCGCACTTCTGAATCGTTTGTGGTGTTCTTGGTTTTTGGGGGGTTTGACTGCTGTCTTTCTGGATAAATCAAGGCGCAGGTGGATTGTAGGCACGGCCTGGGATAATATTATCATCTGTCCGGCTCTTGTGGTCTGACGTGGTTCTGGAGAGCGTTCCGTGTGTGCGTAGACTCTGATGTACCTGTTTTCAGAACATCACGCATACGAGTATCGCGAACTTAAGCTGAGGATTTTCACCAGAGTTGGCCCTGTGTGCTAAGTCCCGGTAGGGGGCGATGAGCTGGACATTACAAGGCTCACTGACCCATATACTTACTTTGATGGAGCTGGAGGTGGTCAACAAGTCACACACAACACACACGCACGGCCTTTAGCTCCACTTAATGCACAAGATTGAGCACCACTAAGATCGGTTCTGGTACTGTTGGCAGTGAGTCGCAGTGTCGGCCCTGAAAAGGACTTACCGTTGGCCTAATAACGACCGTTTCTTGGAGGTATTACAAGTAACATACTTTCCATTTGGTTCGTTTAAACACACAGCACATTAGTTGTTTTCTTTATCCAAGCGACAACTGTCCCTTAGAGCTGATTAGATCCCGGACATTTCCCGTAAAATCACACGCTACCGGGGATATGCGTAAAACCATATCTTTGGTTATGAAGCATGCACCCTGCACGATAATATCACAGGTTTTTAGCCTCACTTCTGTCGAGTTTTTTTTTACTGCTCTTACTTCCACTCAGTGGGGTGTTCCTGGTGCAATTTCCTTTGTTTTCCAGGCCTGCCCTACCCTACTCTAATCTAATAGAGCTGTACTTTAATTTCTTATTTTCATACATTTTAAAGTGCATAGGCCTCGGACTGACGCACCCGAAGTACCCCACCTCAATGTAGATTAGTTGCACATGTGGAGACAGAAATAGTAGATTAAGCTCTTAGACACGACAAAGCGGGATACTGGGGTCTGGCATCATCTTTTTCTTTTTTTTTTTAAATTAAAATTTCAAGCAACACAGTAAACAACGTACCTTTGGACTTTAATTAAACAAAAAAATAATCGATTGCTTGATTCTTTATTTGGTTTATAAACTAATAATAAATTTACACCCAAAGAGTCAACAGTGTGTGTGTGTGTGTGTTTATTTATAGGGACGCACGTTTCTATAAACATGCATGCTCAGACAAAAATGTTTTTATTTTAAATTTTTTTCATTAATACATTAATATTGGTCAAGGATGTCATGGAACAAGGAGATTAAATTAATTTTAAAATAAACTTAATACAATGGCTAAGTAAACTGTAACTATTTGTTGACTGCCACCCATCATAGGTCGGTACAATGTCCATGTTCTTTTATATTTTCATAATTCTATTCATTTTCACCATCATCAATTGCTGTTGTACCGTTCACCACCTCCAACTCTAACCGCTAAAGGCCACAATAGCCGGGAAGAGGGTGGGCGGTATTTGTAAGGAATTAAATGTAGCAAAAATAGGAACATTTGCAAGTTTAAAAAAATATTGAATTATTTATTCAAAGTAAGATAACAGAGGTAAACAAATATTACATGGATTCATAAGACAAACTAATTAATGTTGAAAAATATATAAATATGGCAGAGACTGCGCTTGCACAGTACATTTGAGGATATATTTCACAATCTCAAAGTAATAGTAGTCCTTGAAGAAGATTACGTTTGAAACAAAAGCGTTATATAATAAATTATTCATTTATATGAATTAGTTTGGAAGAGACCCAATAATAATCAAAAATTGTTAATATGATAATAAAGAGCTTAAAGAGCACTTCTTCTTGGCTAACAAAGTGGCTGAATCAGCCTTGTGACTTCAGAATAAACACAACAAATTAAATCATTAACCCTTTGACACCTTACTATAACAATAAACAGCTTAAAGAGCACCTCCTCTAAGTGGTTAACAAAGCGTCTGAATCTCCCTAGCAAATTCCAACTATATAATTAAATTTTGAGATTAAATTTAACTTAAATACCAATTCCGATCAAAATAAATTACACAAAGGTTTGACTTCCCGACAAAAATCAAAGACTGTGAGACTATTACTTCCACCAACTTAGAAGTAATCGAGAAGAATTCGACTTGTTATCATTTAACTTTATAATAGAAAACAAAGCAATCTTACATTAGAATACTGGTAATTTCTCACTAAATGAATCGTAATTGTTAAATTATATAACTCATAAAACAATAAAAATAAATTAATTTTATAATTTCTTCAAACAAAATATCTCTATAAAATTTTATCTATAAATTAAATACTATCAAATTTTAAATTTAAACAACTATTGGTAACCACAAGTATGATAAAATTTATATTTAAACTAAATATTCCAAGCAAGAAAAAAGAATAAAAAAGTGGCTACCTACTAATGAGTCTAAATATTACAAAGAGAATAGCGCCCAAGCGGCAAAAGGAAACATTAATTGTTCCATAAAATAATTTTACTTTCCAAAATAAATCTTCTAGTGAGAAACTATTGACACTTGCACAGAAAGATTTTATAGTGTTACAACACCCAAACCCATTATAGGTCGATTATATTTAAATATTTAATAAAATCGAAAGCGTTTATATTTTTTGACATACGGGATCGATTATATCAAAGTCCAAACCTGGACCTCTCGTGGTTGTGTCGAAATTAATAGTCCACCATGCTAGCTGAACACCAGCTTTATATAGGTCTAGTTGATGGATATATAAGGGGGGAAATCTTCATATTAAAAGTATAACGCCACGTTGCGAACACGTGCTAGCAGCATGATCCTCTTGTTAACAACCGTCATCATGTAAACACGTCAACTAGACACGTAGGAGAGTGTTTTAAAAGGACAACATAACTTTATAAAAGAGGAAACGAATGAACACAAATATTGAGAAGGATCTTGGTAAAGAGTACTAGGTATGTCTTTAAGTGTGTACTTATTTTTATTGAAAAAGAGCCATATTATTCATTAATTTTGTATCATGCTTGCTATATCTCTTTCTTGTACCTTCTTTCATATACAACCAAACATACTTTAAAAAGTTATGTCTTTCTTTAAATAGATATAATCTTATTCAAATTTTTTTCTGCAAATTCATTATTATTTGATAACCATAATATACCTTTAGGTTCATAAATAGTGAATGAACATAATGTCATGCTGTCAAGCATACTTTGTTCTAGACAAAAATATTTGTTATACTATTTATAAACAAATGTGTGATTCATGACTGTATGTATTGCCAATGTTATATGTACCCGATATATGGTACATATATAACCTTAGTGATATTATAAATAGTTTTGCTTCTTTCATTTTGAATGTAAATATACCCTTCTCTTAGGTTGTACCTAAATCTGGTAGATTCAATAAATTCAGTGAATACAATAAAATCATAAAAAATAGTGTCCTCACTTTACCAAGACAAATAATGAGAAAAAAACATCTCGCCGATAACATACATTTAAATTGTCTGCTATTTAGAAATATATATTATTGCCATTTGATATGTACTATTCAAACTGCACAAATTATGTATTAATAATAGTTTAATTCATAGATAGTATGGTTTTGACACAATTTATGACAAGTAAAATTCAATTTAATAACAATCCCCTTGAAGAAAGTCTAAAATCATCTTTCTTAGATAGCTTTATATGCTAGCGCAGAGGTTCCCAAACTGTGGCTCGCAAAATCTTTCAAGGGATTCGCCAAAACATTTCTGTAAAGGCGGAATTTTTTCAGCACGTTGTGAGGAAATGAGAACAATTCACAACTGTTTACTGTCTCACAGTGAAGTCAGGTAATTATCTCAAGGTATAACGTTTTCATTCCTTCTTAACAACCATGCATTTCACAAAGCAAAGTGCATGCAAGATCAAATGTGGCTCTAGGCTTTGGTCTATTTGGAAGACATTTTCTCAAAAATTAACGGCTTAAACCTATCTAAAAGAAGAGCTTTCTTTGGACGAAAATGTTAATAACATTGTTATAGAACACTTGAAGATATTTGTAAAAACCTTCAGAGAATATTTCTGAACAATGTCCAATAATAATTGGATTCACAATCTCCTGAAGAAACAGCAGTTTTGGAATCCTCCACATTAAGCGTGAGTGAAATTTCCACAGATTTCAAATTTAAAAAAAAAGCTATAAATCTTTGTATTAATTGATTTCTGGTTAAGTTTAAAGGGGGAGTTCCCAATGTTAGCGAATTAAGCTATTACAAGTTTGGTACCACTTTCTTCTACATATATTAGCGAGGAATCTTTTTTCTTCATATGCCTATTTAAAAAAATAAAAACAGAAACAGACTCAGTAATGAAAGTGACTTGAGAGTTTATTTATTGTTTGTGGTTCTTGACTTCAAAGCCCTGTTCCATCCAAAGCAAGCGCACACTATTCACTATGTCACGTAAAGAAGGGAGTAGCTATTTAAACTTGTAAACAATTTTTAAAACTTAGAGTGGCATGGAATTGTGTGATTAAAGGAGGCTATTTAAAGTCTGTTCACTGTAGGAATTGTTTTCTGAGAGGCCTTTTTTCCTACCAGAAATCTATTATATAGTAGGATATTGATAGGATAAAAGACCTTTCAGAGAGTAATTCCTACCGTGAATGGAGTATAAGTTATGTAAAAGCAGCAATTTACAGTACCACTTTAAAAAAACATGTGAAATATGATAATATAGTACCAATAAAATTAAATTTCATAAAAATTTGGTATAAAATTAAGTGCGCGGCTATGGATGTTTATTCAGGGGTTCGTGTAACTCAGATGTTTGTGAAAGGGGTTTGGGAGTCGAGAAAGTTTGGGAACCGCTGTGCTAGAGGGCTTCTCCATGTGTAATACATTTACCTCCATTATGAGCCTATTTATAACATTCTTCTATATATCTTGACCTTTCCTGTGATTCTCCTTGGGTTTTTTTTTACACACATTTGCTTTCATCTTGAGAATAATTAGAACATAACGTCTTCTGTACATCTAGACTTACACTGGTTTTCTCCATGCTTCCAACATTTACCTCCCTTGCGAGCGTATTTACAACATCCTTCCTCCTTACATTTTGAAATGGTTTGAGATCCTCCATGCTGTATACATTTACCTCCCTTCTGAGCATATTTAGAACATCCTTCTTCTTTACATTTTGACGTCTTCTGTTTCCCACCATGTTTAATACATTTAACTCCACGTTGAGGGTATTTTGAACATCCATCTTCTGAACATTTAGATTTATACTGGGTCCCTCTATGTTTCCAACATTTACCTCCAATATAAACATATTTAAAACAGTCTTCTTCAGTACATTTTGACCTATTATGATGTCCTCCATGTTTAATACATTTACCTCCACCCTGAGGAAGTTTACAACACCCTTCTTCAATACATTTTGATAAATACATTGACCCTCCATGTTTGATACATTTACCTCCACCCTGAGCATATTTAGAGCACCCTCCTTCTTTACATTTTGCCTTAGAATGAATTCCTCCATGTTGACTACATTTACCTCCCTTTAGACCATATTTATGGCATCCTTCTTCTTTACATGTTGTTCTTTTTCTTTTGCACTGATCAGAGGACGTAGTCTCTTCTTTGTACTTTATTCGTGAGAATGCAAATTGTATGGAGAAATTTGAATATCTTGAGTGGTTTGACTTTGTCTGTAAGAAGAAAATAACTAAAATCAATTGGGAGGTGATTAAGTAAAATACTAAAAAAAAATTCTAATTTTGATTCCATATTTAGTTCAAATTATCACAGACATGTTTTCAGTATAGAAATTTATGTAGCACTGCAAACCTTTTGTCTCACGATGCTTTCTAGTTTGAAGAATGTTATATATTCGGGAATAAAAGATAGTTATTGACTATTGATTAAAAGTAGTATTTATAACAAATTTATATTAAGAGTTGATTTTTATATGTTTAATGAAATGTTCCTAGTAAAAATATGTTGATTCGCGAAATTTTAGGAATAGGCAAGTAGAAGTTGCCGAATTAAAAATTTAGAAAGTCTTGCAATAACATTTTGAAATAAATATATATTTATACAGAATGTAATAATTTAGGATTAGATTGATTTTTTTGTTTATTGGACAGGTTTGTTGAAATATCCATAGAAAGATTTGATTATGCAAAGATTAACAGTTTAACACTATTATTAAAATATTATTCCCACAATTATGAAATATTAAATATGTTATCGCACAATATGAAGTTGAAAATGTTGGCAGCATTATTGACAATGCCTAATGTTTGGCTAATATTATCATTATTATTATATGAGCAAATCAAAACTGTTAAAATTAATGCAGATTATATTTAAACGGTTAATTAAGGACTCTCTTGGAGATTATAAAAAAAGGACCTTTTGTAATAGAGATTAGAACACATGTAAATTAAATTATGGTATTTAAAAAGTATAAATTATGTGATTAAAATATACCTATATTTAAAAGATTACATTAAAACATTTGATTGTGATATTTAGTTGAAGTGTATGTTATCAACCACAAAAAGATTTTTTTTTTAAAAAAGCATTAAACAAATCATAGTGGGAATGCCTATGTTATAAACATAATATTACCGAACCAAATTATACATCATGTAAAATTATATCTTTATATAAACTTCAATCAATTGTTCTCTACTCAAATCAAGTTCTGACCCGAAAGAAAAGAAAAATACATCTTATAAAAGTGCAAGTATAGTAAGATAAAATAGAGTGAAATAACACATATTTATAAAATAAAAGAATATGAATCTCAAATGTGCTTTATATGAATTTACAGATTCTCAAATGTGCTTTATATCAATTTACAAACATTACTATCAAAGTTTAGAATCTATATAAGGTGGACTTAACGAGCCACTTTTTTAAAAGCGTCTGATCACCTCGCTTTAATGGTATTTTTTTAGTCGCTCGCTTTCTCTTTGGCATCAAATTCGAAGCTGTTCATTTTTTGAGTGTTATATTAGGACTGGTAAATTAAGTGTATTAGAAGCCCCTAAGGGCTTTTAATTTTTTTGGAAAGTTGCTCTATGCTTTCTCTATTAGTGTGCGACCAGGGTACACATAGTGACTATTCAATCGGATTTCCAATGTTTCCTAAAGACTGAGAAACCATCCATCATCAATACACAGGAAAGTGACATATTTATTAGTACTGTTATCACAAGAAAATTTCCTCGTATCGCATAATTTCCAACATGTGTCACATCTACTGAGCCATTTTGTTTAAAGCATCTCTCCGCATGAATTACATTCTACCACGTTATTTTCCGGAGGATACCTGTGAATCCCATACTCAACAATGTGAACATTTTAGCCCACATCAGTCAGGACCTACAGTTTAACGTGGGATCCGAACCACGGTGGAGGCCTGGCATTCCCCACATTCACAAGATGTCTTGTCAGAGGTGAAGGAAGGGTTTGGTAATCAGATAAATCTTTGCCGGGACCGAGGATTGAACCCCGGCCGCCAGCATAGAAGTCTGACATCTTACCCCTAGACCGTCAGGTCACCAGTAAATAATAAAAATTACAGCATTGAGAATATGATGCTGGAAGAAGACCATGCTTATATCGAGGATGTATCAAATCAAGTGAGTTCTGTTGAGGTCAGAGCAATAAGATAAGACAGTTAATTACACTGCTCTAATAAAATTGAGAAATCATGTTCAAGTTTAAATAACATATGTATAATGAAGAAGCATTATATGCACTTTGTAAAAAAAAAAAAAAAAAAAAAAAAAAAAAAAAAAAAAAAAAAAAAAAAAAAAAAAAAGATGCAAAATACAAACAGCATGAAAAAGGAAACCTCTTAATCCAAGCCAAAAAGATGAACTTGAACTCCAAAACAAATTATTTCCTCCTGAAATTAGGGAAAAGGTTAAAGTTAAAATCTAATGTGATAGAGATCACGAATGGATCCTAGAAAGGTTTTCTTTGTGGTGTCGTCTGAGATGGTCAAAATTTTACACACTTGAGAAAAAGTATGGGACACTTCCTAAAGCTTACACAAGAAACCAGTTCACTGTGTGCTGTGAAAAGCAAGTGTCATTCAATGTTTCAAATAAAACAAAATTTCTTCAAGAAATTAGTAGTTTGCAACCTCTTTCTGGAGGCTAAAGATTCAAGAAATGGTTTTACAGATATAAGAGCATATCAAGAAAAATTAAATGTAAAGTTTACTTTCTACCTTTCAATACTAATGGAACGTACATGTCCAAGTGACGATTTAGAGCTGTATGCAAGAACAAGTTGGAGAAAAGGCGGAGGAAGGTTAATTTACTTGCTAGGACAATCACATGGGTGCACACCTTTTTTCCCCCAAGAATTGACACACTACTCCTGAATCACTCAGAAGATAGGTCCTGACAACCATTTTGCTTTAGTCCTCCTATGTTTAATACCAACGCTAATCCACAATTTGGCATTCTGTTATTGTTTTGTTTTGTCAAGAAAATATAGCACCCCTTGACTATCAAGATGTCACATTTTTAAATGTAATTGACAAGTATTTTGAAGAGGAGGCTAATCAAGTTGGTATGATTCAGAGGTGGCATGTTTGGGATTTTCAGGATACTTTTCAGGCTTATTTTGACAAACAATTTAGTTGAAGACTTCGATTTTTGAACCAAGTTATTCGTCAGGATATCTTGCCTACAAAAATGATTTCTAACCTTAGCTCTAACTAAGCAGCAACCAAAACCCAATTTTTATCTATCTATCAGAGTTCACTGCAAGTTCAACACTATCTAGTGCATCAAAGAGCAAATTGATTCACTTGAATGCAGATGTAAAAGATAATACCGGTATTAGTGTTAACAATAAATGTAGAAATATTCCAATTTATGTGAATGTTTTGTCTATATTTTTACATTCAATGGTCACTAAAGGTATTTTTTCTCCATGTTTACTATATTTAGTTTTAGGTACACTTTAATAAAAAAAAATCTCTATAAGGTAGAGAACTAAAATTCTGCATACGTGTTTAATGATATGTTGTTTTTAGTCCCTACTACAATAATCTAGATGTGCAACACAATACCTGGCTTTATATATCCTACGAAGCGTCACGTTAGGCTCAATACAATATACAAAAAATAATTACATAAATTGGCTTAGCCATCATTGTGTAGTCGACCAGATGAGTGATAGGCACTGCATGTGCCAGTAAGCAGTTCTCAACATTTGAAGGAGACCCATGTCTTTTGTAGCTCCTGCAGCATCCCTTATACTCTAGCATTTCAGAACTAGGAACCCACTCCTTGGATTGAGCCCGTTACATCGTAGTGCGCACTAGACAAAAACCCAGGGTGGTGAAGAGGTGGGGGTTGATAAATTACGTCTTTAATACCAAATTCATAATTGATGCTATCTGGGCGATCCCGTCTAGCAACAGCGGTCACCGAGATCCCTAACGCGGTGACATGTATGTTTTGGCATGTAGGTACTTATTCTCGGTGGGTTGTGTCATGATCCGGCGCAGAAAGACCACGTCTCTGCGGTCGCAAGAGGTGGGTATCCATCCAGTTACTAGCTGACGAACGATATGCATCTCTTGTCGATCTGGCAACCATCCCCAGTGTTGATGTTGTCACACCCGCCCGTCGTGAAAATATGATGTGGAAATTTAGAATTATGGTGAAAAAATGAAGCATATATGTAATAGTGAAGACTGTATAAGAAATCCCTTAATATGGTAGGGCTGTTTATAAATAAGTACTTGGTAGGAATAGAAGTGCATTGAAACTTGTAGCACATAATAATGGTGAAAATAGTTTAGTAAAAAAGAAATATTAAACTTATTTGAACAAAATAAGTAGGCTTAGACCTATTGTAGAAACAAAAAAAAAGCATGGGACTTAATTGGGAAAATGTCAAGTCTCTGAAGGAGACCACGGTGAAGAAACACTTGAGGTTGCTGCCCTTACTGGCCCCAGCTATTTTTTGGAGTTGCGCGCGGGGCAATTCCTTCCTATAAAAGTTCTCCTGTTCGCGCTTGTCTTTTTGCCACCAGAAACGCTAGTTTTAGTTTATGCATGTCCACCTGGTGTCGAGCCTCTGCTTCCGCTTGCCTGACCCTAGCTTCCATCTGCTCAATCTCGAACGCCAGCCTGACACGGTGGTGCTCAACCTCAAGAAGGTGCAGCTCCTCGGCCCTCTGATGGCGCCTTATGGCCTCCTCGTGGTTCAACCTGGCCTCTGCCAAGCGCTCGTAGTGTAGCTCCTTCGCTTGTTCGAGCCACACCTTCTCTCGTTCTTCATGCGCTCTGCCAATCCTTTTCAGCACTCCTGGTCGGGTTAGTTTTGGTGGGGTAGTTTGTTGCGGTAATGTTGGGGAAGGAGAGAGGAGTGGTGGGGGTTGTAGTGGTAGGGCAAGTGGGAGAGAGTGAGGTGATGGTGGGGAGGGGAGTTGGGAGGAAGAGGGGGATGCAGGTGATGTGGTCGAGGCAGCTGTGGGGAATGGCAGAGGCTGGCCGGCACTGCTTGTAGTTGGGAAATCTGCAAAATAAAGGATAGTATCATTATTATTAGCACCGCATCTTATTACCCGTTCGGGTTCCACGCACTTACGCTAATGTGTAACGATAGGGTGATTGTGAGATGAAATGGAGGACCTACAATTTAACATGGGATCCGAACCACGGTGGAGGCCTGGCATTTCCCACATTCACAAGATGTCTTGTCAGAGTTGAAGGAAGGGTTTGGTAATCAGATAAATCTGTGCCGGGACCGAGGAATGAACCCCGGACCCCAGCACAGAAGTCTGACACCTTACCCCTAGACTGCCAGGTCACCTAAAGATAGTATTAACATAAGTAGAGCTAGTCTCAGTTTGATGGGAAGGATATTTTATTACATTTTAAATGTGAATAAAACCGTTTTCATATAGTCAAATGTCAAGTCATGTGATATTCAGCTGCTAATTTTGATAATATCAATATCTATAGAATAACATTAATAGCATATTAAAATGTTTACCATCGTATACTGCTGCAAAAATAAATGTTTGTACGGCAGGTTTTCTACAAGTCCTTTTCCTTAGAATACTAAATTACGGTATCATTGCACATAATAATACAAAATGCTTTAAATTATAACCACTTAAATTACATTTTCAAACAAGCTTTTTATAAAAAAAAAAACATTAAAAGAACTGTAGGTCAACAAATGCAAGTTTTATTGATATTGCACATTATAATTGTATACAAATAGTCAAACTTAACACCCCCTACGATAAGGACACACATGCAACTAAATCAAGATTCAAATAATAGGCGGTGACCTGGCAGTCTAGGGTGTAAGGTGTCAGACTTCTATGCTGGCGGCCGGGGTTCAATCCTCGGTCCCGGCAAAGATTCTGATTAACAAACCCTTCCTTCACCTCTGACAAGACATCTTGTGAATGTGGGTAATGCCAGGCCTCCACCGTGGTTCGGATTCCACGTTAAACTTCGGATTCCACGTTAAACTGTAGGTCCTTCATTTCATCTCACAATCACCCTACCATTACACATTAGCGTAAGTGCGTAGAACCCGAATGGCTAGTAAGACGCGGTGCTAATAATAATAATAATAATAATAATAAAGAATAGGCCTAACTTATCCGATTGACAAGTGTACATCATATACTCTTTAATGACTTCATCCGCTAGTACTAGACAGGTTCATTCAGATTAAAGAAGTAATGTTGTCTTTCAAAAGTTAAAATGCTTTATAACAATTATATAAAAAAAAATATTTAGCGTCTTACTACTCGTTCAGGTTATACGCTTAAGTACTATAGGGGAACCCCCCACTTAACCCGACCGAGATTCAAACCTCGATCTCCCCGTTCTCAGAAGTCTAGCTCAACACGAAACTAACATGTTGGCTAACTTAAGCCATCGAGGCGGGTAGTTATATAATTAATTTTTAAAATAATTAGGGGCCTATATATATATATATATATAACTAATTCTGTAAACAATTGTTAATTTTCTGTACACTATCATGAACATTAGACCTATTTTGTATATGTATATTAATCTATTGTTTATTAAACAGTAAGTAGTTGGCCTACCCTTAACAATCCTAATTATATTTATAAATAAATAAACTTATAAAATCTCTTTATGAGTGTGCATATCTTTGTAAATATATCCTTATAATTTTAATATTTCAAATAGCCTACCTGTTGTATTGAGACACTCCAAACTGCTAGTGCCAGCAACGGTTGAGCGTGGAGACCTCAGAGCGGCGGTCACGTCCGAGACAGAGATTCGGTGACGCTTGGTAGAAGCATCATCCCTTGTAACCGCTTCTCCATCCCGTTTGTAACCAAGATGGTGGTTAATGTGGGGGGCTACCACCTCCACCTCGCTATACGATGACTTGTGAAGTTTGTAGGGTCCTCCTCCGGTGCTAGTCGGCTCCCGTGTCTTTTCGCCTGGTCCCCTCTTCCTTCGTGACTTGACATTGTCCCAATGTTCGCGCTGATGAACCATAGCGCGCTAAAATTGTTCACAAAATAATATAAACCCAGTTCCGACAAACTAAAGTCAACTTGGGGTGTTTTTTAAAAAAAAAATCAAACAAGAAAATATTACTACTGGTTGTTGTAAAGTATCGTGTGTATTAATGAAAGTTCCCACTATACAGCTGGATATATTAATATATTGATTTTTAATAATCAGTGTTGCATTTAATGAAATTTGTTGGCTCTATAAACATTTAGGTACTCGTGTGTATTAATCTGTATTCACCAGTGTTAAAAATAGTTATAGTATTATTATTATTATTATTATTAGCACCGCGTCTTACTACCCGTTCGGGTTATACGCACTTACGCTAATGTGTAATGGTAGGGTGATTGTGAGATGAAATAGAGGACCTACAGTTTAACGTGGGATCCGAACCACGGTGGAGGCCTGGCATTCCCCACATTCACAAGATGTCTTGTCAGAGGTGAAGGAGGAGTTTGGTAATCAGATAAATCTGTGCCAAGACCGAGGATTGAACGCCGGATCCCAGTACAGAATTCCAACACCTTACCCTTAGACCACCAGGTCACCATCGTCACTATAGAAAGCAGTGGATGGAGAGAATTTTTGTTCCCCCTCGGGGTGTGGTACTTCTGTGTTAGATTTCGTCACGTGACATTGAGTGAATCCTAACCAGACTTTCTAGCGCGACGCAGCTCCTTCATAAGGAGTAGCTGACTCTGCCTTTTCTCCTACTTCTCTACATCTCCAACATCACTCTTCCATACCCGCCACCGTCCCTTTTGGAACGCAGCGTGTTCTGAGCAGGGGTCGAGACTCACTGCTCGTACCAGGTGCATAAGAACCCACCCCACACATAACCCTTTAGGTCTAAGCCCATAGTAACCTGACTCGCCTCAGGAGGGAAATGAGATGCCTCCTTGGCTGCCTGGTCCGCCACTTCATTACCCGAGAGACCAGCATGACCAGGAATACAGCGGAAGGTGAGCTTGGTGTTTAAACAATTGATATTATTATTATTATTATTAGCACCGCGTCTTACTACCCGTTCGGGTTATACGCACTTACGCTAATGTGTAATGGTAGGGTGATTGTGAGATGAAATGGAGGACCTACAGTTTAACGTGGAATCCGAACCACGGTGGAGGCCTGGCATTCCCCACATTCACAAGATGTCTTGTCAGAGGTGAAGGAAGGGTTTGGTAATCA
>CABEEJ010001272.1:18390-31627 GCA_901482245.1 Timema douglasi | reverse complement strand
ACTTCCATATTCTTTCTTCTTTTATTTAGCCATATACCCGCCTCGGTGGCATAGTTGGCTAACGCGCGTGTCGTGTTGAGCTCGACTGCTGAGGACAGGGAGATCGAGGTTCGAATCTCGGTCGTGTGAGCTGGGGGTGGTTTTTACTAAATGGTTTTCCACTCTCCCTCCACACAAATGCGGATTCACTTTTTTTAATTCAACCTTCCCAATTCCCAATCCCTTAGAGTAATTAGTACTTAAAAGTGTATAACCCGAACGGGTAGTAAGACGTGGTGCTAAATATTATTATTATTATTTAGCCATAATGATGATTACCATCCACTCAAAATGTAATAAAAGTAACTCTATGGCAATAGCATCTCGTAGCTAAAATTAGTGGGGGTGCTGCTCCACAAAACTTTTAGCCTTTGTTTTAAAATTGTGTATAAGGAAAAAAAAACATGTATAAAAAGAATATTTATTCAGGAACTTAATAAAATCTTAACAAAAAAACCCACTTTTTACTTACTTTAACTTAATTGTTACAGTTCAAGCTTAATCTATTCATTTAAAAAGGAAATCCATTCTTCTTGTTTTAATTAGCGCTGAAAGTTCAATAATTTTCTCTTTAGTCTCTGGATGAAATTTGAGGAAATTTTTCTCCATTGAAAGTAGTTTTTCTGTTAAATAAAAGAACCGAGAAAAAATTAATCAAATGGAATAGCTGGAAGCAGAATAGTAATCTAATTCTACACTCTTCTACACTTTATCACATTCAAGAATATGGTACACGGTTTTTAAGCACAACACACGCTGAGTAAAAATAAACTTCTTTCCACCATCATGCCAGAGCCAGCACTGCGAGAGCAACAGTGCTCTCTCTACCTGGCAGTCATGCCTTCCTCCCCACCCCCTCCTATGTTCGCATGCACACAATAGTAAAACATTACGTCACTAGCACTGTAAAGCACACAGTTCCATACAAAGATTTTTGTATCTTTTTCTTAAACTGGGGGATGACTACTGAAGTACTGACATTGAGTTTAAGGAATATATATTGTACTACAAAAATAAAGAAAGAATTAAAGAAATAAGGACTTATTATATTAAATGTTATCGATAATATTAAGTGGAAATAGGGGGTACTGCAGTTCTGCAGTGCCTATACATGAGCTGCCACTGCTAGTATGGTTACGACCAATGAGCCGAGAATGTGTGTGCCAATTTCAAAATAGCGTCCCTTCTTATGTTAGATTTAAACCAGTAATTTATAACTTCATAGTCAATGGATTTTTAAGTTTTTGTAAATTAAAACTGACAGCAATTACTACAGTAGCCTCGTGGCTTCTTAGGTGCTGACTGACAGCTCAAAGCTGACTTCTGACAGTCAACATTTAGCTATATACCTATATTTTGACTGTCCGAAGTGACAGCCGCTAAACACATGTTTTTGCAGATCACATGGTTCGGCGTAGGGATTACATAATTTGGTCTGGTAACTTTTCAAAGCCGTCAGCTGTGAGCTGTCAGTCAGCACCAAAGAAGTCATGGGGCTACTGTAGTAATTGCTGTCAGTTTTAATTGTAGCTAGAAATACATGACAATAAGTAGGTATTTAAAAACTGTTTGGTTATGGATAAAAGAGAGTACTATATGATATAGGCCTATTTAATATTACATACCTACCTCAGGTTTCCTTAAGTTTATTTTTGGAACGACACATTTAGCTATGTTAGCCCCACCCGCCTCGGTGGCGTAGTTGGCTAACGCGCTAGTCGTGTTGAAGCTCGACTGCCGAGGACAGGGAGATCGAGGTTAGAATCTCGGTCGGATGAACGGGGGTGGTTTTTCCTAAAAGTTTTTTCACTCTCCCTCCACGCAAATGCGGGTTCATTTCCTCTATTTCAACCTTCCCAATTCCTAATCCATTAGCGTAACTAGTACTTAAAAGCGTATAACCCGAACGGGTAGTAAGACGCGGTGCTAAATATTATTATATTAATCGCTAAATCATGACGTGGGGCCCTAGGCAGCTGCTTAGTTCGCCTTGTGGCAGAGCCTCCTCTGTAACCAACTTTCCCTATTGTAAATAATAATATTAGCACCGTGTCTTACTACCCATTTGGGTTATACGCTTTCCCTATTGTAATCTTGGTAGAATGTAGACAATATGGATGATAGCTGGTAGGTACATATGTTAATATATCAAGGACTGTATTCATATTTGTACGATATTACCTGTAAAATTGAATTGTATGCCATATACTTTAATGTAAATGTTACTTAAGCCAAGTGTGGTACCTATAATACTTCATTATTTTTTTAAATAAAACTTTTATTCATCAGACACATGTTTTCACGCAAGAAAATTAAAAGAAACTTTTAAATCTTTAACCACACAATCAAGCAGATGACAAACTTGAGCGTCCCGCTTTGATCCTTTGCAAGGGGTGTGTTTATGTACATCCAGTATAGTATAGAATATAGACTATAGAGAACACAGCACTTCACTTGTTTTTTTAGCACCACATCTTACTACCTGTTTGGGTAAAACGTCTATGTATGTATGTATGTTTGATTAGGAAGGCTTAATTTAGAGGAAGTGAACCCACATTTGCGTGGAGGGAGATTGTAAAACCATTTAGAGAGAAAAACTCAGTGCACCCCGATCCGGGATCGAACCTCGGATCTCCCCGTCTTTGGCAGTCTAGTCCAAAACGAGATTAGCACATTCAGACCACGCGCCCGTCCAAGTGGGCTCTTATATTATTCAAGATTAGTGTCCGATGTTTAGCCTACACACTTATCATTTGTTTTGTTACCTTGTGCTCTTTCTATATCTCCATTCTTGTTTAGCAGTAGCTTCACAGTCACCAGATTTAGAGGGGAGCAGAGAATAGAAAATAAATAGTATCGATTTTGAGCAATTTTTTTATTAAATATTAAATTATATTCATTTAAATCTTGACCCAACCTAAGTGTAACTGCCATTTTGCTAAAAAATTATTATTTTTTTGTTCAGTAGTTTGTGCTTATGTGCCAGGCTATGAACATTTGTGATCTAAAATAACGCATTTTATGGAATATTTTTACTCCACCATAAACAAAATGTTCTCCAAATCGCCTAATTTTAAAGCATAAAAGTTATATTCAGCAACATGAAAGACAAACGATTAAACAAATATAATTAGTTCTAGGCAATACCCGCCTCGGTGGCGTAGTTGGCTAACGCGCTTGTCGTGTTGAGCTCAACCGCTGAGGACGGGAAGATCGAGGTTCGAATCTCGGTCGGGTGAGCTGGGAATGGTTTTTCCTAAATGGTTTTCCACTCTCCCTCCACGCAAATGCGGGTTCACTTCCTCTAACTCAACCTTCCCAATTCCTAATCCATTAGAATAATTAGTACTGAAAGCGTATAACCCGAACGGGTAGTAAAACGCGGTGCTAAATATTATTATTATTATTCTTCTAGACTATTATTATTATTATTATTATTCTAGACAATGTTGTGGGCCAACTCGAGTCACTTAAATCTTGATTTACTAACAAAACTTCACCAAAAATTGACAAAATCAACATCTTGGCCTTTCTAAATATACTGAACATTTTTTTAAAAACAAAATATGTTGCTTCTAAGAATAATTCACTTGTATTCACATGTTTTGTTTTGTTTTTCCTAGAGAAAAACTGCTAATATTTTACTACCAAAGTGAATGTGTATCATGATGGTCCCTTCATCTCCCCTCTAAGGTAGCAATATTATCTTGCATTGTTTCGCTATTGGGCCATTGTTGGACACAATAATATTTCGCTAGACGTGATTTTTACCAACTTTTACTTAGAACATTAAAATGGCTATCCAAACATACTTAAAAGTACAATGTAACATTTTTTGGATTCATAATACATTCACAAAATAAAACCAGATTAAATATGTTCATGAAATCAACTTCTTGACCTCTTAAATTCGAATTATGATCAATTTCTTTTATTTAATTTAGATTTAATGATAATGTCTAGACAACAAAACAAAAGTTTCTTAATCTTAATAAGTTTTTTTCCCCTCAACTAAATATTTTAACGGCTATATTGTGACCAAATACAGAAAAGAAAAATAAACCAAACCTAAGAAAGCTAAACAAAATTTTTACTAAATGAAACCCGCCTCGGTGGCGTAGTTGGCTAACGCGCTTGTCGTATTGAGCTCGACTGCTGAGGACGGGGAGATCGAGGTTCGAATCTCGGTCGGGTGAACTGGGGGGGGGGGGGGTTCCTAAATGGTTTTCCACTCTCCCTCCACGCAAATGCGGGTTCAATTCCTCTAATTTAACCTTCCCAATTCCTAATCCATTATAGTAATTAGTACTTAAAGCGTATAACCCGAACGGGTGGTAGGACGCGGTGCTAAATATTATTATTATTATTATTACTAAATGAAATCTAATAATTTTATTTATCTACCACAAACCATGGTAACTATATTCCATTCACGATAGGAATTACTCTCTGAAAGGTCTTTTTTTCCTACCAATATCCTACTATATAGTAGATTTATGGTAGGGGAAAAGGCCTTTCAGAAGTCAATTCCTACGGTGAATGGAATATAGCCATAGTGTAAGTCATCAGGTAAGATTAAGCTTACAAATATCTTAAATAATGAAGTGACATGAGGCAAAGTGAAATAAAACTTCTTTTTTTTTGTATAAGATTATGTTTTAATATCCAATATTTGCTACAAATATAATATACATCGTGATAAATAGTTTTTACAAAGATAATACCATTACTATAACTAGGCATGGTAGGACGAACATACCACAAAAATAGGACACACTTGTTTTTAACAATGGACAGTAATAAATTATATTATATCTATTACAATAATGAATCAAGAATACTAATGAATAATGAGTAAATGTGCAGTTTTACTATCATGTTGGCTGTGATTCCAAAGAACTTATTACCCTAAGAATATAAATAAAAAGAGGAAATTGTGTATGGCTCAAAAGCTTGGTGGTTAAAAAACATCTTTGGACTATTTGTTTGATAGTTATTAATTTAAAGTAAAATAACGCTTTATTGCAAACATCTATACATTTCTTTTAATAGTTAGAAACTAGCTAATTATATAACACACTACAATAAAATACCTCTTTTTTAAACCATAGAACACTGCACTACTTAAATTTAACATGATTTAAGATTGATTACACACATAATTGAGAAAATAAAATTCAGAATTGGATCCTAGAGTTTTTAATTGATTTTTAACTAACATAGAAGCGTATATTTAAAGCTTGGTGAAAAGTCGATTGGTTTAATCTTCTCCCGACCAAATAAATAGAGTCAAATTTTCTAATAATTCACACAAACCAACACACCATTTATTATTTTGTAAGGAAAATACATAAATAAATAGTAATCTATGCATTACAATGTGATTGCAAAATGTCTTTGCAACAAAAATATTGGAAAACAACCCGAAGTCTAAACAAAATAACGTATACATTCATAAGAAATTGCAATAATTTTGACACAATCCTTGGATGTTGGTTTGGTTTATTATTGGCATATTAAAGATAAAAAATTAAATGCCATAAGATTTAATCAACCAAATATAATATGTTTGAGCTTTGTTTGTGTGTATTTCATGAGAATACAAGTAGCTTTGCCTCATTTCATTTGTTAAAATAACAATTTTTCTTTCCATTAAGGCAAAGTGAGACTCGCTCGTCTTTGACAAATTTTCCAACTGGAAAAACTTGTTTGTGCATTCCTTTAAAGATCAAAATATCGAGAGAAAGAAAACTAGACCTATAGATGTGATGTAAGAAAAAGAAAAATCTCCATGTTTAGAGAAAATTTATGGTGTAAACATATATGTTCACAAATAGTTTTATTATAGCATGAACAAAGTCATGCTACAATTTTCTGAAATTAGGAATAGGAAGGCCGGCAGGGGAGTTTTCAAGGTTTGAATGCCGGCCTAGTGTACTGAGGGGAGTTTTCAAAGTTCGAATGCCGGCCTAGTGTTCTGAGGGGTGTTTTCAAGGTTCGAATGCCGGCCTAGTGTTCTGAGAGGTGTTTTCAAGGTTTGAATGCCGGCCTAGTGTACTGAGGGGTGTTTTCAAGGTTTGAATGCCGGCCTAGTGTACTGAGGGGTGTTTTCAAGGTTCGAATGCCGGCCTAGTGTACTGGGGGGCGTTTTCAAGGTTTGAATGCCGGCCTAGTGTACTGAGGGGTGTTTTTCCTCGATCGTTTCTCCTTCTCCCTTCACACGAATGCCAATATGTTTCCTCTAAATCCTTTCTTTCCTTCCTTACTGCATTTAATGTAATGGATATCCTGATAGGGTAGACAGCACACTCCTATTATGTTTGGTGCACCCCATTCTGCTAAGTCCATTTTTTCAATTCAAAGCAAACTTAAGGCTATTGGCCCTGTCGAGTGAAAGTCTAAAACCTATTTTGTGGGAGGGTGAAAGGCGTGGCGTGGCTTCACAACCGACCAAAGTATCCTTCCGCGCCAACAAGAACAGATGGATCGTAATAAAACCGTAGATGGTGCTAGGGTAAAAGTGGTGCAGTCGTACCACTTGTACAAAGGGTGGCAGAGGTTAGGAGGGAAAAGATTTAAAGAAGAGAGGCTTTGAATGTTTAAAATAAATCGCCATGAGAGAGAAATTAAATCCCCCTTACTAAGGGAAGGGGGGAATATGGACATAAAATGGGTCTCCTTGAAACACTAGTTTTTTTGGGGGGGATTGGACCCCATTAAAATTCGATATAGTGTAAAAAAAAGTTTTTCTACACTATTAGAATTTGAACAAAAAATATTATTTTTTTTAAACGACACTCTGCTAGGACCCAATTACATAAATACGATTAAGATTAGAAATATTCTATGTGGAATGAAAATAGTAAATATAGAAAATACAATAAGATATCACTAAGGGAAACCTTCTATTAATTTCGCACCGAGAAGTCAAAATGTGAGTTTATTGCCCTTCTCGTTGATGAATATAATATAAATGCAGACTCTGGTAGCGTGTGCTCGACACCACGGTTTTAAAAATTAACATTCACTGTAAAGGACTACCTCAACATTAGCTAAACATTTACCATACTTACACACAAGAATAAACTGTGATGACATTTTTTTTTTTCTCTAACTAGTTTATTTACAGCAATACAAAACTTTTTTTTTCATCTCCAAAATTTCACTTTTAAAAATTATACCAGCTATAACTCTCAAAACTATTTTTAATTTGAGGAAATATTAATTGCGCAGTTCCTCACACATTATTTATATATATATATATTATATAAAACATACATAAAAGTAGAAAGTATTAAAAAAGTTACCCATCCACTCAAAACATCAGTATAAAAGTTGTAAAATCTAAATATTAAGTTCAAATTTGTGACTTCAGTCGATTTTTATTTTGCTACCTTTACATTACGAAAAGCAAAGCCCGCCATTGTTACATTAGTTTTAATGTACCTTTTATTTTCAAAGTAATTCTACAATTTATTAACACAGATTCAGTCGGCAGTTTAACATTTTGATTAAAACCAAGCATTTTAAAAATAAGTGTATATAATTATACAATAATTATTGTTCTAACTTTATATAATTAACACCGATACTAAAGGTGATGATCAGCCTTTTAAAATAAATATTTTTTTTTTACCTCACAATATGTATTGCCCTTTGAAGATGTGATAAAATTATTTTCAATGACAGCCCTCGATAGGCCTATCAAACAAATTGTTTCGATGTGACATAACCATTGATTGTACCTTTTTATTTTGACGTGTTAATAAAAGCGATAAGATTTTCCATCAAGTTTTTTAGATTTTAATTTTCCAACTGTCTATACTTTTAGTAGATTTAAGATTATTCATTCTTAGCTTATTTAAAATAAAAAAAATACTGGACTCGTTTCTAACATACGGTGAAACTTGCGTAAATAAACCACTTTACCTTTTCTGACTGACGTTTATTAATTTTTTTGGCCTTTATTTGGTTCTTATAATATTTATAATCCCTTTTAGGCAAATTGCGTCACTAGCACTTGTTAAAGAAAGTAGAGTGATCTCAACACTAATTACCTTCTTTCTTAATAAGCAAAGACTTCTCCACCCCGGCTAGTATCTAAACCAAGGCCCCTAAACAAGAGGGTAGAAAAATATTTTTTACTATACCTTTAGACCCCTAGAAGGGTCCAAATTTTGAGGAGGATCCAGACTCCCACTGCCTTTCCTTTCTATGCCCTTGCCCCAAAGAGGTGATTGGTTGGTCAGTGTACAAAGTTCATCACATCAATAATCGTGGTCTATTTTAAGAAAACATGTTCGGTTTAGTTAAACCATGTATATTGCGATCGGCAACAAGTCGAATAACGACAACGAGTCAACATGTCAACCCAGGGCGACTGAAAACAGTCTTTATGCACTGTTTGCTCTAGGTGAAAATAGCTCTTTTGCGACTCCTTCAACTTTTTTTTTTTTTGTTAATTTACTTCCATTTTTGAAAATTTCTTTTGCCCTCTAACAAAGATAAAAAGTGATACAAGAAATACAAATTCATCCAAAGAGTCGAGATAAACTATAAAGTCAATCGGATTCCTTTATTTTATTCTTCTCCCAATTTTTACTTAAATTTTGGTGCCATGCCCCTTTGAATTGTCGAATAATTTTAAATTATTTATATATATATATATGGATATTTAGGCTCTCCTTACAACAGATAGCTGAGCGACTGTTGTTCAGGAACAAATCAAGTCGTCAGAACGGTGGTCTACTGAATTAAAATAACACTTTAATTTAAATTTAAAAAAAAAGAAGATAAATTACTTATTTCATTTTCAAACAAAGTCTTTGAAATGAATGTTCAAAATATTACTCTCATTCCTTAAGAGAATTTTAAGGGTAAAAGTGATTGTCAAAGCAAGTTTCACCCTAGTCACCTTAGCTTAATCAATTATTCTCTTCTTATACAAGCCCTTGGGATATTTACTAACACACGGTCACAAATACACTGCAGTAAATAATATCTTCAATTACAAGTCTAAGACCTACCAACATGACAAGAAAATATAGATCACCAAGGTAAAATCTAAAAGTATAAAATATCATACCTATGGAGACAAATTTACCATCGCATGCAAATTCATACTAATTGTAGATGATATCTAAGAGGGAAATACATAAATATATCAGATATAATAACTTTTTTTTTTCTTTCAAAAATCCAAAATTAAATAAATAAATATTGTAAAATAAATATGTTTATTAGTTTAAATGGATTCGTTTCATAAACGAGCTTCCCCCAATTACATTAATGAGCATTATTTAGGTGCTGTTGTCATACTTTTTTTAATTTTAAAATATGAAACATGTTGATTATGTTTAAAAATATTCATCGCCACCTCTTATACATGCGGCGTCTAGGACTGGAAAACCTTAGTTAACCTAACAATTACTTTCTGATGACATCTACCGATATATAGTTTATTATCCATATAAATCTTTAGTATTAACTTTTTTAATTTTACATATAGGTAATCTTTGGAAATTATTCTAAGGTTTCTATTTCTTTATTTTAATTCTAATATTTTTATTTCTTTGCTGGCATATCTAAATCTCCTTGTGCAATCTAACAGACCACCTAGTTTTTAACACACTATTTTATCGAAATTCATGCACAATACAGATTCGTCAGAGTTCCGGCTAATTGGATCGAAAAGGAAACAGCAAAACATCCTAAAAAGGGTACACTAAATTTCTACCCACCAACAGTTAATGCCATTAAATATATCTACGCTACAGTAGTTTATTAAATATTTTCAGCCTTTATTCTTTTGAAAATCCAAATCACTATATTTCTTTTTTATAAATCCCCTGAATAATTTGGTCAAATCCGACTATAAATTTGTATACTTTTTTTTTTTCATTTCATTACAATCATCATCAAAGTGCAAAACTAGTTTTAAGACAAATCGCTGCATTGTTTTAACATTGCGTACATTTCTTTTAAAAAATATAAATTAAACTGTTTCCATGTGCTTTATTTATTGTTTAAATGTGCACATCAACCACAGCACATATTCCCCACATGCGCGCACACATTCATACAACCACATTGATAGACATGTACAAAAAAAAATTATGTTAATTTTTACAGTGGATGCTGTAGCTTTAACCCCCCCCTCCCACCCCCCCTAAAAAAATTATTTTCCAAAGTTACAGAACATTTCACAATTTAAGCAAATTTTTGGACGAGGTGTTTTATTTATTTATTTAATACTCCCATTTTGTGGCGTTCTCGTAGTCGGAATCCCCGAGACGGAAAGATCCATTCTTGCTGGCCACCAGGTACTCCCCTGTTACGCTCTTGATGCAGATCCTTGTGGGTTCCCTCAACTCGAGGAAAAACCCCTCGGGGGTGTCGGTGTCTGCCGTCACTGCCTCCCCGTCAACGTGCCAATACTTGCCATTCTGACCTAGAGGAGAGAATACCACCAATCAACAACAATAAAACCCACATCCTCGAGTGAGCGGACAAGGACTCCACGCTAGCCTAGTCCTGTTTGATGATGACAAGGATGTCAGGGCTCGAATCCCGGCCAGGGTGAAGTGAGGGTCTTACTTCCTGTTCAGGCTAAACACATATGTATTTATCACACTAATGTGTCAGGGTGAGAAAGGTTGGATTTAGAGGAAGTGTACTCCATTTGCATGTAAGGAGAGTGGTAAACCATTTAGACCAAAATTCAAACCCCGACCTCCTAGTCATCGGCAGTCCAGACTATTGTGAGAGTTACGCCTTAGACTATGCGACCACCAAAGTGTTTTTTTTCTCCCCTAAATGGTTTATCCAATATTTCTCAATGCAAATGTGTGTACATTTGCTCAAAATTTTATCTTTTACATCCCTGTTCCATTAACATAAAAGCATAATTAAAATGGTGGTTGGGGATCTGGGGGGTGAGCTCTGTTTTTTTATTAGTAAAATAAACAACTTTTTTTACCGAACACTGTGGATTGGCCACAGTCAACCACTAGGGGCCACCGTACACAAGAACCTGACTTAGTGGACACTAGAGTGGGTTTGCTTGCATCATCATAGGTCAAAAGTTGGGGCCATAGTGTTCTCGGGACCACACTAACGGTCCACTAAGCATTCACTAACGTTCTTGCACACCTCCCTAGGAGTGTGTGTGGTTATTTATGTGAACAATGAACACTTCTGGGACAGGTATTGTCGGAACGTGGTAAGAAGCCTAGTATCCGAGACCTACAAACATTTCTAGAACAGGTTTCATATGTGTTCATATGTGATTTGCAACCGTCACTTTTGATATATATTATCAATACCTGTAAAATAATGAACTATGTTTGTGTTTTCTAAAAGGCCCTTCTGCCCACCCTTGGAATGGAGTGGTGAGGTCTGTACTCACCTTTGAAAAACACCACCCCCTTCTCGCTGCGCTCCACCTGGATGGTCTCATAGGTGGCCTTGTTGCACTCCAGCTTAGGGGAAGTGGCACTCTTGTACCCCACGAACCCTTGTTCAGACTTGAGCACCAGGATGGGCCTGGGGACAACAAGACCGCACCCCTTTTACAAACAGTCGACCATGGCTGAGAGCGCTTAGGTGTTGTGTATCATGAGTACCCTGAGGTGGTGGGTGTTGTGTCTCGTGAGTACACCGAGGTGGTGGGTGTTGTGTCTCGTGAGTACACCGAGGTGGTGTTGTTGTGTCTCGTGAGTACAGCGAGGTGGTGTTGTGTCTCATGAGAACACTGAGGTGGTGTTGTGTCTCATGAGAACACTGAGGTGGTGTTGTGTCTCATGAGAACACTGAGGTGTTGTTGTTGTGTCTCATGGGTACACTGAGGTGGTGGTGTTGTGTCTCGTGAGTACACCGAGGTGGTGTTGTGTCTCATGAGTACACCGAGGTGTTGTTGTGTCTCATGAGTACACTGAGGTGTTGTTGTGTCTCATGAGTACACTGAGGTAGAGTTGTGTCTCATGAGTACACTGAGGTGGTGTTGTTGTTGTGTCTCATGAGTACACTGAGGTGGTGGTGTTGTGTCTCATGAGTACACCGAGGTGGTGTTGAGGTTAAACAGCTCATTTCAGATGAGATTTCCGGTGCTGATAATCTCACTTTAGTGTCTTAACCAAACTTTAATTCAGGGAGGAAGACATGTTGGTTACGCTTCAAACTTCACTTGGACACATACTACAGATTATTAAATCAATGAGGGGGGTTGCAAATGAGGCGTTTTCTCCAAGACCCCGCTTCTGGAGGCTCTTAATTGTCCAAACATCTCTTTTTTAAAAAGAAAGTCTTGCCTTAGCCACAATAATATTAACTTATTTATATATTTTAACTATATTCAATTAATAATTGATGTGTGACTAAATTTTTTTTTAAATAGTCTAATTTTTAATATTTCATAATAACAATAAAATATAAATGTAAAAATAATTTGTGCAATTTTTTTTAAATCTTATTTTACCTCCTCATTTTTTTGTCAAAAATGAGTTACAATGATAATGTACTTGCTTCCATCAATTATGTCTGATATTTTTTTATGATTGTTTTTGAACCAGTTTTTTTTAAAAGCCAGCTAGCTTTATAAAAGATAAGTACAATATTATTAATGTATCATAATATTGAAGAAAACTTTTATGTTTGTGGTGTACACTCAGTTCACCCTGCTTATCTTACCTTGACTTGTTAAACTATGGCGCAGTTTATAAGATAGGACTATAATGTAATCAGTTAAGACTTCTTGCTATCAGGTTAAACAAAGTGAGCATTGTATAAATATTATGTTAATATAAAAATTAAAGTTGATTAAGTGATGTGAAATAGGGCCCCTCGAAAATTCCATAACATTCGGCATTTTGCATTGAGTTCAAATATTCAGCCAATGTTTGTGCAACTTGTCAGATAACAGGATTGTCAAATTGTCCTTCAATTTAATCTGAACAGTTTTTATCACTTGCATCTAAGGCGGTTGTGACTGAAAAGTCAAAGGTTACATGTTTTTAATAAACTTGTTCAAACCATGTGTTTTAAATGTTCGATAGAGCAACCAAATTTCTCAATTTTTAGTTGAATAAGAAGTGTAATTCGCCACATCTGTGGATAAATTCAAAAACATGTTGCCCATCTCTGCCTTGGACCGTACGGCCACCGAAGCAGGTTTCAGATTTTTTTTTTTTTTTTTTTTTTT
>CABEEJ010001272.1:0-13025 GCA_901482245.1 Timema douglasi | reverse complement strand
GAATAGAATGATGTCATTTAATAGTCACAACACACTGTTATAGGAGCGTAGAATGGATCTTTGTGAATAGAATGTCATTTAATAGTCTCAACACACTGTTATAGGAGCGTGGAATAGATCTTTGTAAATAGAATAATGTCATTTATTAGGAGAGTCTTAACACAAATGGTAATGTCATTTGTGTTTTCCTCCTCCCTGTTTGTTCTCCTACTCCCAGATAGCGCCACCCAGGAACGTTATAAGCCTACTTGATTTCTGGCGTTCAAAATTTCTGCTCGACTATTCCAACGCCTTAACTCATCACTGTAAAAAATAAAAACCAACATTTCCCCAACTATAATTTTTTCAGCCATGCCGAGAATCGAGTGCAGGACCCTTAGCTCCGTAGACAAACAATACAGACTGAGCTAAGGTGTCGGTCTATTTTTTAATAAAATGTAAGTTTGTAATGAGTATGCATTATGATTAGGTCATTAGCAGCAATTCACTAAGTTTGAGTCAAAAATATATATACCCTGCACCAGTGGTCTCACAGATTACGGCATCAAGCTCGCGATAAGACTGGATTTCCTGTGACCCGGGATGTTGCGCTTCGAATCTGTGTCGGGTATACTGGTGGAGAGCAAGGGGGTTAGGCTCCAAATATGATTCATAGCCGAGATTTTCTTGTTCCTCCCCCACGCCATTGTGGGTGCATTTACTCGTAAAGCACCCTCCTCATAAGTAGCTCACATCAAGCGTTTGAATAAAAATTGTACTAAAACGTATGAAATTTTAAAAAAAATTGAAAATTATCTAATAAAAACAACTTTAAAGACTTTTCCTAAAAAATATATAAAGAACGTAACTATCATAACTAAATGTAGCCTATATTTGTGATGTTTCAGGTTAAATCATACTTAAGTGCCCAAAAAATACAGTTAAATATATTATATGGAAACGCTTTTTTTTAATTTTACGAAACGATAAATTAAAAAAAAAGTTTGTAGAAACTTTTTTTTATTTTACAAATTGAGTTCCGGCCTATATATGTCCAACTTAATTAACAGTAATGAGAAGTAATTAAGCTCCACGACGCTGGCTTCAATTATTAATGACTGCTCAATTGTTTGATTTTATCGAGGTCATCTTCACGAAACAATGACCTTGAATGTGAAAGGGATTCTAAGAGAAATATCCTAACACAGCACTATTCCAAATCACTGAAAACCATCCTCAATTATCTTAAAATGTTCTGTTGTCGTGACCCTATTTAAAATGTTCTGTTGTCGTGACCCTATTTAAAATGTTCTGTTGTCGTGACCCTATTTAAAATGTCCTGTTGTGGTGACCCTATTTAAAATGTCCTGTTGTGGTGAACCTATTTAAAATGTCCTGCTGTGGTGAACCTATTTAAAATGTCCTGTTGTGGTGAACCTATTTAAAATGTCCTGTTGTGGTGAACCTATTTAAAATGTCCTGTTGTGGTGAACCTATTTAAAATGTTCGGTTGTGGTGAATCTATTTAAAATGTCCTGATGTGGTGAACCTATTTAAAATGTCCTGTTGTGGTGAACCTATTTAAAATGACTATTTGTTTAAGGAATAGAAGGCTAGATCTATGTTTCTGACTATAAAACTCGAGTTTCTTACTAATAACCTTCTGAAAGGTATTTTCTCTTAGCAGAACCCTACTATATAGTAGGATTCTGGTAGGAGAAATGGCCTTTCAAATAGTTCTATTTCAATAAAATAGTTTGTCTGTCATGAGCGTTGGGCGATATCTACCGCACACATAGGACTGACATTTTAAAAATTAGTAGCCCCTGCGTACTTAACTTGTGCACTTCAAAACCAGAATTTTATAATCTTTATTAATTTTTATAGAATTAATTGAAGCCCGGTTCGGACGTAATACAATGAATTTTTTTTCCCGGTTTGTTTGAAACGTTACTGGGTTAACTAACACCCGGTATTTATTCTAGTTTGTAATGAAATCGGGAAATCATAAATAAGACATTTCACGTGAAACTTCCTTCAAAGTGAGCTGATTTCACCTTTTCGTGATTTTTTCCCCCCTTAGCTTTAAATTTTAAGGTTTTTAAATCCTATAAGTGTGTTAGTACGTTCCACCTCCAGTACAGCGTGAACCATATTTTTAAATAACTAAACCCTTGTTAGTCCAGAGTGCCGATGACATGGAGATCGGAGTTCAAACCCCGATCGGGTGTACCAAGTTTTTATTTTTTTCAAAATGGTTTTCCACTCAAATGCGAGTACGCTTCCTCCAAATTCAACCTCCCTCATCCCTGGGCAATTAACCTAATTAGTTTATATGCGTACAACCTGACCAGGTAGTAAGACGAGGTGATAAAAAAATAAAACAAAATACCTGTTAAAAACGCGGGATTTCGGAATGCCTGCGGCATTATTTTCCCCTTAAAACTAAACTTGGGCTGACCTCTGCCAGACGCACACTTTCCAATACTGATAAGATAGAGGAGGTCAAAGGTCGGATCATAAAACGCACCAATAGAGGAAGGAACTCTAGAAACCGCCCATCTTTCCTGACTGAGCGGTTGTGACCACGAGCTTGAAGAGGATCCTGGTTCGATTACTGATGAGGCTGACAAAGAGATTTACTATCTCCAATTAGTAAATATTTATTTTTTTGTATCGGTGATATGACTGAGTCTGTACTAACAGAACGCCTGTTTTAGGTTAAGTTAGTTTGTGAGTCTTGGTATTTAAATGGTAAACATCTTGGCTCTATGATTGAGTGTGTAACATTCGAATGGTTGTCTTAGGTTAAGTAATTTCAGTTCTGCCGTTCGATTTGTATATAATTATCTAGAATGCCGGGTGCGTAAGATTAGACGTATTATTTTAGGTTAAGTTGATTTTTTTTTTAGGACGCGTGACAGTGAGGTGTTTATAAAGTGCATAGCAAATAACACACATGAAATAGCAGAATTACCCCCCACCCCCAAGAGGCGCCGCGCAAATAAAACGTACCGAGATAATATTTCCTCATTTAACTCCTACATCCTCAGTGAAACATGAACAGACGCCTTTATACCCCGGTCGCCGGACGAATGCGCTATTGTTTGTACCAACAGAAAGAGATGCGAGATGTATCTAGACCCCCGTGCCACTGAGCTAGTCACGGCCGTGTGCAGTCTCGCTAGCGAGGAATGACGGGAAAAAAGTCAGATGTGATGGTGTTTGGTGGTGGTGGGGTTGTTTCTATTTCAATCCTAGACACCCCCTACACGAGGTTACGACCCTCACTACCCCATACACCCCACCTGCTAGGGGTGGTTTGTCTCGCGGTGCAGGGGGTGCGTATAGTCACATTACTGTGAAAGGCACGGACATTTATTTTGTTTGTGGTTAGCATTGATAATAGAGAATCTTCCAAAAGTGACGGCTGCATGACATGACGTATGAATACATGAAAATAGAGTTTTAGTGGCCTCTGTAGCTGCCTTGGTGTTCTGAGTGTATGTCGTACGCTCACTCTACACCTGCGCTGATAATTTTCAAATATTGCTTTCTTTCGAGTATCTGTGACACCATTTTATTTTAATATAACTTATCTTATGTGATAAAACAAGTGCAAGTAATTTGTCCTCCAAGTTCATTTTATCGATGAAAACGTGGGGGAGGGGGGGAGTAATGGCTACAGCGCTGCTAAAATCACTCGTACGTTCGTCGAAAATTGAGGATAGAATCTGCTTGAGCCGGGGTGGGCAACCCTGTCGCCACAAGTGGCGAATTGGCCGTTAAAGCGTGGCGAATAAACAAAGATAAACATTTTCCCGAACTCATGTGCTGGTTGTAACTTGATATTTCTTGCAAATAATTGTAAGCAAACTTATTGTCAAATTTCGCATTAAATTGTACTAAGTTTTCAACTTGGATGATTTTCATACCCACTTTGGTGTCCGCACGGTCTAAGGCACTACCCCTCGCAATAAACTAAATTTCCGATGACGAGAAGACCCGAGGTTCAAATCTCAGTCGAGTGTATTGATGGCTTTCCACTCTCCCTTCACGCAAATATGGTGCAGTTCCTCTAAATACTTAAAACCGTCAGCGTAATTAGTATATAAACGTATAACCCGAAAGGGTAGTATGTTTGAGGCAGTTGTTTTTGACTATTCGAAGTGTGCACGTGTTTAATAACCTTGTTCAAACAGTGTGTGTAATTTTTAATGTCCGGTCGATCAACCATTTTTCTCAATCTTCACCACGATGTGGCGAATTTCCCTTCTCATTCTCCACATCTGTGGCTACAGTGAAATATATGTTGCCCGCCTCTTGTGCTAGAGTGTCGCAGCAATTCACACGATAGCAAGGACGTATGTTGGCCCGCGATGCTTTCCAACACAAACCAGGAACATCCGACTATCGATATATTTTATTTTCGAATAGATAAACGGATATTTAAGATTATTGTCTCGATGGATATTTTCTAATTATTGTGTTGTGTAGTGAAACAAATCGGCACGCAAAGAAAACGAGGTCATACACGCTTTTCATTTTAGGTTGGTGATTTAGGGGACGTGAAATAAGCTCAGTGTTTTTTCCTTACATGGTCTGTGTTGCTGGAATGGACTGAGACATCGCTACCTGCTATCTTTGATCAATACGGACGCATTAATAAAATCAACGTGTAAAGTTATCTAGAATTAATTGGGTATTAATTAACCTAACGACAATGTGTACTAAAAATAAGATAAAATCAAACTATTGGGGTGTAAAAAGAACAGTATTTACTGACTAAGTAATTTTACCCCTTTTAGACTACCTATGCATTTAAAATTATTTTTCTTCAAGATATTATAAATAGTTAATTGTGTACACTTCATATGTGTATATTTGATTCATCAGTCATAGCTTATAATAAAATTATACACTTGTTAAAACTGTACAATACATTTTTATATCATCGAATGACCTCAACGAGTTCAAATCATCTCAAAACAATAAACGCGGCTGTCTGCTGGTATCTTGATTTGTAAGAGCACGCGCACCGAGTTGAAAAGGTTGGTTTTCCCGCGCCTATTTTCAAGTACAGTAGCCTCATGGCTTCTTTGGTGCTGACTGACAGATCACAGCTGAGAGCTGACAGTCAACATTTAGCTATATACCTACATTTTGGACTGTCAGAAGTGACAGCTGCTAAACGCATGTTTTTGCAGAACATATGGCTCGGCGTAGGGATACATAATTTCGTCTGGTAACTTTTCAAATCCATCAGCTGTCAGCTGTGTGCTGTCAGTCAGAACCAAAGAAGCCACGGGGCTACTGTAGAAGTTCGGACAAAGCCGAGATTTTCCTCTGTCAGTTCAGAACGACACGTGTAGCTCACGTTTGATTTCGAGCCCCTCCCATGCTATATTCTCCATGGAATGTACGCAGTTGACTATAATAATATTAATAATAATTGTTGGATCGTCACGATCACGTTGTGCACCCTCCCTCCTCCCCCCTCCCATCACTTGTCGGGGTGGGGAGGTCTTGACAATGGCCGTGTTATGCCCCATTCACACGGCCATTGTTCTCATCATTGTTACCAACACAAAAAATATAATTCCTTTTCAGAAAATGGTTCGTGTGATTATAAATCAAAAGTTTTAGGTATATTTTTAAACAATCCAGCGTATTTTTTTAAAACTATGGATAGATATTATTTAAAACATGTTTCATTAAAACTACTTTCCACGAGAATTTTTTTGTTGTTGTTACCAAAAGATATTTCGTTTTATTATCTTTTGTTTGAGAGAGAAGGAAATATACGGTTGTTCGATTTGATACCTGTAAGACAACTTGTATGTTTTGTGCGCATGTTTCTGTACTAAAACACCGCTGAAAACTATGACCTGAACTACCACCAAATAACGCGCAAGTGTCCATGATAGTTTCTTGTTTTGATAATAGCCGCTATGATAGTTGACCGTACATTATATGTATATACGGTGATAATTCCGTAGTGAATCAAGTACGGAAACATCGCACCAATGTACGGGGGGGAGGGCATAAGTAAAGTGATGGTCGGTATTACCCCCCGGTGTGGTCAGGGGTGGTAAGGTAGAGGGGAAGAGAGAATATTCTATTCACCCGCAGTAGACTAGACTGCCGATGACGGGGAGATAGAGGATCGAATCTCATTCGGGTATACTGAGGGTGGTTATTCCAAAAGTGTTTTCCACTCTCTCTCTCTCTCTCTTTCTCTCTCTCTCCATGTAAATGCGAGTACACTTTTTCTAAATATAACCTTCCAAATCCATAAAACAATTAGTGTAATTAGTACATACGTGTTTAACCCGAACGGGTAGTAAGACGCGGTGTAAGAAAATAATATTTTTTATTTGTAGAATCAAAGTGGAACGATTTCATCATTTTCCTTCACTTTATTTCGAATTAAAAAAAACTCGTGTTTTTAGTATTCCTACAATATTATATTAGTATTTAGCACCGCGTCTTGCTACCCGTTCGGGTTATACGCTATTTCCTACAATAATTTTAATTACTCTATTTTTTTTTTTAAATTATCTTTGTTGAGCATTGTTTACCTTTCCCTTTCACTGACATTTTTCGGAGAAAAGGGCAGATTACGCTTTAATATGGTCAGTACCATTTTGAATTTGACGTTAGTGTTTTAATATGACAACGTCCTTCCCCCTTAAATGGTAAAAAACAAAAAAGTGTTCAAGGTATACCCCCCCACTTGTTTCCCCACCATCCTCCCCCAGTAATTTAGTTAAGAATACATCAATGGCATTGCCTGCTCCTGGCAGAAGTGATCAATTAAATCAGAGGAAACTAATCGAGAGACTTCAACGCGCGAATAGAACCGCAACTTAATATTTTATTATTTTTGTGCCACGGCGTCTTACTACCCGTCCGGGAAACTCACACATATACACTAAACGAGGGTAAGGATGGGAAAGGCAGAATCTATAGTAAATTTAACCACATTTACGTAGGAATAGATAGTGGAAAAAAATGAAAATTGGGCTGTCTGTAGCTTTTTTTTTATCACCGCATCTTACTGCCTATGACGGTTATAATATATGGTAATCTAATTGGGTTACGATGAGGAAGGGAGTATTTCAGAGGTAATATACCCATATTTGCGTGGAAGAAGAGTGGTAAACCGTTTATGGGAAAAAACTCAATAGACCCGACTGCTATTCGAGCCCTGAATCCCCCAGTCTTCAAAAGGTCAGTATTAACACGAGAATGACGCCTCAGACTGTTCGGCCACTGAAGCGGGTTGTGTGTATTTGTTTAAACAAGGGAAATGTCAAACAAAGAACTTCCTTTAGACCTTCCATAGCAGTTCAAGAAGGATATCTGCTTCGTCACTTCGTTTCTGTGACCCGAGTTCTGGCGGAGAATCACGACCAGTTCAGTTGAGGTAGTGTTGTTCAATCCGAACTACACCTCTCTAACCAAGACTATCGTTAGTTTCTATCTTGCAACTTACTGAGGGGGATGTTAACCGAACTGTATGTACACCCCTTGGCCATTAGCTGTGTCGGGTATAGTCTGTTCATGATAAGTTTTTACCTGGATGACAGTTCGAAAATCGTATGTTTAGGTTTTGGGTTGACAACACCTGTAAAAGATCACAGTTTTGTTATAAATGTTAAGCGTTTTTATTATTATTATTAGCACCGCGTCTTACTACCCATTCGGGTTATACGCACTTACGCTAATGTGTGATGGTAGGGTGATTGTGAGATGAACTGGAGGGCCTACAGTTTAACGTGGAATCCGAACCACGGCGGAGGCCTGGAAGTTTTTTTAAATTACATGTTATATATTACATTTAAAATAACGTAAACTTAAAGTTTTCTTACACTGTTCCATTCATTTTAATAATCTCTTTTCACCCAATCCGAAACCATATTTAAGACATAATTAAAAGTACTTATTCTCCGTTATGGAGTGTTATCTATGACGTGTAATATAGTGCGTACATTAATACCTTTTAATACAGGCCTCGTATTTACTTGGTAAAGAGAAAATACTTGTCATTTTTTATATATAATAAATTATTATACCATCATTTATCGTATTTCGAAATATTTAACTGAATAAAATATTTGTATCCACTGCGTGGGTGAATCATTGTAAATAACTTGTTTCCGTCACGTTCAATCACATGGTTTAAAATCGTTGGTCGCCATTTTGAAGCAATGCTCCTTAAGACCTTTTGTGAAAGTAGTGTGAATAATATTTTTTTTTAGGTGGAATAAAACTATAAATTAACTTTGTGTCCGACCTCAAATAAATATATAAATAATATTGGCCTAAATTTCTGTGGTTAACTATCACATTAATATATTACCATCTGTTTTCATTGCAGTTATGTCAGCTGTTAGCGTAGGAATACATTAGGGATTATTTCTAGTAACTTTTTTGACTGTCATCCAAGTAAACTAAGGTGGTGAATGTATTTTAACAGATGTTGCTGCCTCCGAAAGGACACGTACACTAACAGGCACAAAAACTAGACACCTGTTCGGATTAAACGCATGTGTACTAATCACGCTGATGCTAATTGGTTAAGTATGAGGAAGGTCTAATAGAGGAAGTAAACGCGCATTTGCGTGGAGGGGGAGTGGAAAACCATTTAGGAAAAACCACCCATCAGTGAATATGACCGTTTTTTTTAAATCCCATCTTCCTGTCATCGGCAGTCCAGTCTATTGCGAGAGTGACGCCTTAGACCATTCGACCACTGAGGCGGGTATGGTTTTAGTTTAATGTGTGTTTTATAAAATATACACCAGATTGTTTCAAAATAGACCTTTAGCTTTTGTTTTTACGTAAATAAATTATTTTATGAAAGGAATTTTATTTTACCTAATTCATCATTGGTCACATGGTATAAGGCATCATTCTCGTGTTATACTGTCCTGATTAAAATGGGGGGGCGGATCGGGGTGTTTTTTCCTAAATAGTTTCCCACTCTCCTTCCAAACAAATGCGGGTATATTGCCTCTAAAATGCTTCCTCCCTCATCCCTACCTTAAGTGATTATCATATTATATGCGTAAAAACCGAACAGGGAGTTAGAAGCGGTGATCTTTTTTTTATTTGTTTAAATTAGGTATTCCCGGAACAAGTATCGAAGCAATGACCTTGTGAACGAACGTCGTATATTTCCTAGTGGCCACCTCGCTGGTTATCTCATGATAGTTTGTCATTATTCCGGCACACGTGATAATTTCCACGTGTGGTTTTTTTTACCCTCCTCTTTGACCACATGCAACGCCTGCAACACGGCCATTAGTCAGCCCCAGGAGGGAAGTATGGTAACTAGCGGTGACCTTGACCCTGCCGGCAAGACAGGGACAGACAACATTCCAAAGAAACCCCCCCTCCCCCCTTTCACGAGCTGAGAGCGAACCGATCAAAGCAGTTGCGGCCTCTCGATATACTCAGAGGAACATTCCTCAACATCACTTTTACATGAGGAATCTTTCATTGGGCGTATTAATGGTGGGATGGTAGGGGATCGCAGGATTTTTTTAAAGTTTTTTTGAGCCAAAAAGGTGACCTGGCGGTCTAGGGGTAAGGTGTCAGACTTCTGTGCTGGGGGGCCGGGGTTCACTCCCCGGTCCCGGCACAGATTTATCTGATTACCAAACCCTTCCTTCACCTCTGACAAGACATCTTGTGAATGTTTCACAATCACCCTACCATTACACATTAGCGTAAGTGCGTATAACCCGGACGGGTAGTAAGACGCGGTGCTAATAATAATAATTTAAGCCAAAAACATTTTTCTAATAAATGAATAAAATAGTGTCTTCAGTAGAAACATTAAAAAAAAACTGTTCTTCACATAGTAATATCAACATTTCTGTCAAAGTTGAACTAATAATCGGGTTGGTTCTGATAACTATCGAGTTTTCTGAGCAGTTACCCATCTAGGTGGAGTAGTTAGCTAACGCGCTGGTTTCTTGTTGAACTATATTGCCGAGGATGGGGAGATCAAGGTTCGAATCTCGATCGGGTGAACTGGGGGGTGGTTTTTCCCTAAATGGTTTTCCCCTTTTCCACGCAAATGCGGGTTCACATCCTATATATTCAACCTTCCCCATTCATAACCTATCAGCGTAATTAGTACTTAAGCGTATAAGCCGAAAGGTTAGTAAGACGCGGTGCTAAGGTGGTATTATTATTATTATTATTCTGAGCACTTTGGTGTCACCACTATAGAGCAATTCCCTTAAGAGAACATCCCACACACACGCACGCACGCGCAATGGGGGATTAAAAGCCATTGGGCCCCTAAGCCCCGGTTGCTCTGCAAACCCCTCCCCCCCCCCCAAAAAAAATATATAAACACCCACCAACAACCAACAACTTGGCATTCACACTGGTATACTATAATAGACACGGCTATTGCAATAGCAATTTGGGTTTTGAGGAAAACTTTTGTTCTATTTGAATGATTTTTTTTAAATATTATGAACTGTAATAAAAATAAATAATTAATTTGTTAATTTAAGATTTGAAAAACATTAACTTTCCCATGAAACATAGTTTTTGGTTGGAAAAAAATATACGTTATTTTAAAAGATATTTTTACTTAAACTCAAACAAAAGACAATTCATTATTATAATAATATTCATATTATAATAGCAGTATTTTTTAAGTTATGAATATGATGCGCTAAAAAACATTTTAACAAATAAATTACAAATAAACTCTGCGTGCTTTCATGGATGAGAATTCCCTAATGATGTCATCGAAGTTAATATCGCGCAGCATTTGCTGCAAAACTGGTTAAGCTTGACAGTCTTTAATCTGCGGATGAGTTACGAAGATAATTCTTTACTCTTTTTAAAACACTAATGGATCTCTCACCAGATGCATTCGTTGACATCATACACAACGAAATTCTCAGCGCCGTTTCAATGTTAGGGAAAAGAGTTGTTCTCTGTTTTTCACGCATGAACTTCAAAAACTCAGCAGGAAAACGGTGGTCCTAGCCCCGATGAACGTCTAGTCTACCGACTGTTCTGGCAGCTGGGCTCACAGCCTTGCTTATTTATTTACTATAGATAAACTTTGACCTTTATAAATACCTACATTTTATCGTGTAACTATGCACAAAAAAAGTTGTACACATTATCAATAAAAATAAATATAAAATTAAATTCTTTAATTATTTAGGCCTAAATATGTAATTTAATAAATTTAAAAAATAAATATTCCTTTGGCCTCGTATGTCAGATGATTTAATCCCAGGTGAAGGGGTTGTATTCGGGAATCCTCTGAGTCTAATATTAAAATATTAGCATATCTGGTCTACAGCAGACCCAACGTTAGTGCCACGTTCAACCACCAAGCGCTGTAGTCGATACGTGAGTGTGAGAAGAGAACTGTAATCTCTGTTATTCATTTGATAATGTTTCTGGTGTTAATGTCCTCGGGATAAATTTAACTGAGGTGGAAACTTTAAGATTTGGGACATCTCGAGTGCGTTCGCTCCATTTAAATTATTGAGGCCCTGTTTGGAGGTAGAATGGTATATAAGGTGTCACACTTACAATAGACTGGAACTGTCTATAATGGGGATGTTGGTGTTCGAATCCCAGTAGGTGTACTCAAGAGTGTTCTTCCTAAATGGTTTTACACTTCATCTCCAGGCAGATGCGTGTACACTTGGCCGACATTCAGCCTTCCTCATATTAGAATAATTAGTTCATACGAGTATAACCTTAACGGGTAGTAAAACGTGGGGCTAATAATAATAGTAATAATAATAATAATAATAATAAAAACGATAAAATAACGACACACGCGCTTCCCATTTAACGAGCTAGCTCAAATCATTTCCTAACAGTAGACGCAGCTGTCCGCTATCATATCACTTTGTAGGCGCATGCGCACTTATTTGAATAGGTTTGTTTGGAAGGAAATATGGTTGGTTCTCCCAATCTGATGTTGTCAGACAGAAAAAGGAAAGCTGAGGTTATTTCGAGTCACAGCGAGCGCATAACGACGACGAGGCTGATACCTTGTGATTGATTCAGTTCTGCTCAAGTCTCGAGAACATGTGGCGATAGCGAGACGTTCTCGGCCACAGAGGAAGGAAGTAGTCTCAGTTCTCCTCAAGTCTCGAGAGAACAAAGGATCGAGAACATGTGGCGATAGCGAGACGTTCTCGGCCACAGAGGAAGGAAGTAGTCTCAGGTCACCCGCCATTGTTTTGTTCCTAGACATCTTGTGTGGGAGTGGGAAATCTACATCGGAGAGAGCGCTGTACTTGTCTTACTACCCGTTCAGGTTGGACGTGACAAAGTCTGTTCAGCGTAGGAAATGTTTTCTGAAAGGCCTTTTTCCATACCAGAAATGTATTAAATAGTAGGATATTCGTAGGAAAAAAGACCTTTCAAAGAGTAATTCCTACCGTGAATGGAGTATACATAATAATTTGTCGAGACGTCGATCCAAGGACCTTGGACATCGGTATAAAAGTGGATTATAGTTTTTTTTATAACTATAATAATTCATGTATTCACTCATAATACTTTTTTTTTATAATTTCCATTAGTGTAAATTAAGAAAAAAAATATAATTCTATAACTTTTTCATTTTACCTGTTTATTACAATAAAATTAAATTCAGTTTAAGACAGTATTAACCGGTTCCGGGGTGTAGTGGTCAGTGAACCTGGTTACGAACCTAGGGGTCTCGGGTTCGGTTATAGGCTGGTCCCTTTGGTATTCATCCCAACGGTCACCAGGGTTTGGTTAATTGGGCTTAAGTTAGGGGTTTCGGTGTTTCCACATCCGCATACTAGTTACTAACACAATATCACACTCACACTCTATCACACTATCACACCGGAAAATGAAGATTCTCCACGGAAAGGATGTACTATTAGTACATTCAGGCGTCCCCTGAACAGCGGTACAATTACCAGCAATTTATAAATTGTATAAAAAATAATGTTTATTCCTGAGAACAAATAACAAACAAAATATCCACAGATTAAAGATACGCAAGA
>CABEEJ010001271.1:152195-168370 GCA_901482245.1 Timema douglasi | reverse complement strand
TAGAAACTCACTGTAAAACATTGTGTATTTTCTTTTATTATATTATTATGCCCGTGCGAAGCCGGGTTGGGCTGCTAGTATTTTAGTAAAATAAACATATATTCTTATTTATCATGTAAAACGCTTTCCAGACATATTTCGAACAATAAATTTAAAAGAATTAAAACTATTAAGAAATTTCAAATTAAAAAAAAAAAATATCTGTAAGCTATTCTTAGTTTGAAAGCTAGAATAGTAAAAAATATATATTCAATAGTATGGTCATATGAGAGCTAAATATTAAGTTTGAACAACATCCGTCAAACCGTTTCTGCTGTAGCTTCAGGGACAGATAATCATGGAAACAGACATAATTTGTTAGACCAGCGATTCTTAGCCGGGGGGCTGCGAAAGGTTTTTGTGGGCCCTCGAAAAAGATAACTAAAAATGTTATTTGCTTATTACTGAAGTCAATTATATCAAATTTTACGTTTTGGAAGAAATAATTTGATGATCGTAAGCATGTAGGTACAGTTGACCAGATTATCCGGGGTAATGGAAGGGCAGGGAATCATGGATAATAGAAATCACAGCTAGTTTAAATAATCCCCATCTGTTTACCATCACCATTCAAAATTTGCTGCCCTTTGTTTTTAATTATTTATCCGAAAAGGGATTTTCCACAATAGTAAATATTAAAACAAATCAGTGAAATCGACCCCACATCTATTCCTGCCTGTGAATAGCATTTAGTAATACAATTTAAACCAGAATAGACAAATTAGTGGAAAGGGTTTAACAGTAGATGCCCCATTAAATACGTTTGGGTAAGTTAATTTTTGTTTTGTAATTTGTTTGGTATTATAATCAGTAAATAAAGCCACTCTTTTAGAATAAATCTCAATGATAAATGTGTTAGTAAAAACAAGGGGGCCTTGAAAATATTTTAGGCTATTTACGGGGCTGCTAGTAATAAAAAGTTAAGAGGCACTGTGTTAGACCCCTGCACCCTTTTTGGGTTTGAAGACTCATAAAACGTCAAAACATAAAAAGCAGGAAAACTATGAGTAAAATATCGAATGGAAAAGTGAGGGGATTACCGGCAGCGGATGGAATTCCGATTGATTTAAGAAATAAATTTGCACACTGTTTTGTGAGGATTGTGGGGACATATTGATCTGAGACATGGACAATCAGGAAGAGAAAACAAAGGTATTTGGAGGGTTCAGAAATGTGGCTGTAGAGAAGAGTGGAGGAGGGAAAATGGATGGACATGGTGTGAGGCATGAGGAAGAGTTGAGAAGAGTAGGAGAGGAAAGTAGTATGATAAGGGTGATTCAGAAGAGAAAAACGTCTTGGTTGGTTCACACACTATGTAGGGATTGTATAATGAAGAGGATCATGGAGGGGAAGATAGAGCGGAAAAGAGGAAGAAGAAGGTTTGGAATGTTAACAGATATCAGAAAAGGAAAAAGCTACAAAAGTATGATAGAAGGTGTTAAGGTCCGAAGAAAATGGAAGATTTCTTGATGATACCTATCTCAGGACAGATTCACAGACAAAAAAACCGTTAAGATGTATCATAATATCACGCTCAACCATTTTAACAAATATAATAATTTATCCATCTCAAGAAGTAAAAATTCAATCAAGTAATATAGTAAATAATAATAATATTTAGCACCGCGTATTACTACCCGTTCGGGTTATACGCTTTAAGTACTAATTACGCTAATGGATTAGGAAATGGGAAGGTTGAATTAGAGGAAGTGAACCGGAATTTGCGTGGAGGGAGAGTGGAAAACCATATAGGAAAAACTACCCCCAGTTCACCCGACCGAGATTCGAACCTCAATCTCCCCGTCCTCAGCAGTCGAGCTTAACACGGCTAGCGCGTTGGCCAACTACGCCACCGAGGCGGGTAATATAATAAACATTGATAGGAAAGTTACATATGTATAAAGAAAGGCAAGACTGTCGAATACTTAAACAAACAAGCAGGAAAGGAGGCTAAAAGAGAAGTAAAGAGGTTAGAATAAGCCAAGGAGAGAGATATGGATAGGCCAAATAATGTTGGTGGGGTTGACCCCTTCCTACCTCCCCTTACAAAGCATTAGGTCAGCCGCAGTGTGTAACAGTCTTGTAACTTTGGTTGCTTACAACCAGGCGCTAGCTATAAACATTGGTTTTGTAGGAGAAAGCTAGGATGAAGTACACTCGCTTAGTAAAGTATTGATCTATTTGCTAACATAGCAATATTATAATGGATTCTTAAATATTTTAAAACTTCTTACTGTAAAGACCAGCTTCGGTGGCCACATAGTCTAATGTGTCGCTCTCCATGTATAATAGACTGCCGATGATGGGGAGTCAAGGTTAGAATCTCGGTCGGGTGTACTGAAGGTGTTTATTATTTATAAAATGGCTTTCCGATAACTCCCAAGCAAATTCGAGTGGACTTCCTTTAAATATAACCTTACTCATCCCTAAAACAATAGTATAGTTGGTAAATAAGCGTATAACCCGAATGGGTAATAAGACGTGGCGTTAAAAAATAAATAAATTTGTGCGTGCTATACCTAATTTTAAAATAGGTAAAGGATCTATGTACTTACAATCTTTTAAGTTTAAACAATTATCACGTTGATAATTTATAGATCATAATAGTAATGTAATTATAGAAGTACGAGATTAATTTTGATTACACATATATAATATGTAAATACATATCTTTACGTATGTATGTAGGACCCTACATATATAATATGTTTAAAGTAAGATATTACTAAAAAAATGTTTAGGCATAATAGCCGAATGATTTTATGAACGTTAACAATTTTAAACTTAAAAGTGGCGTATTATGCTCAGTAAAATTTTAATTCCAAAATAAGTTGAATACAAATTAAATCTAAGTGTAGGGACATATGTAGGACTACTTTTCAAATTATGAACAACCTTTGATACATTACTGTGGAAGAGAGAACTGAAATTCCTTATATTAAATTAATTTTTTGACTGACTGCACACTGAACCCCGGACTCAATAGATAGACACGCTATAAACTGAGCAAATCAGCTGGAATGTTGACATATGGTAGTGTATAGACACGCTATCAACTGAAAAAATCAGCTGGAATTTTGACATATGGTAGTGTATGGAACGCAAGCTAAGGGCTGTGTACTTTTTTTTTCAGTTTTTGTACAACAATTGTTGAATATCCGTGATTAGCATGGCGACATTAGATGAAAAACGTTTTAAATGAAGAAAAAAAAATTATCATCAAATTTCAGGACAGTCTTATATTCGAGAAATGTTAAAACCTACTTCAGTGGCCGCATGGTCTAAGACGTAACTCTTGTGTTAGTCTATATTGTTGATGTCAGGGTGAAAGGGGGATTTAAACCCAGTCGCTTGTACTGAGGGGAGGGGGGTTGCCTAAATGGTTCTCCACTCTCCCTCTACGCAACGTTGGGTACACTTTCTCTAAACTCAACCTTTATAATACCTAACTTAAAATTTAGTAAGACGTGCTGCTAGAATAGTAAACAAACAAAAAACTTTTGTGGTCCCTATATGAAGAAAATTAATCTTTATGTTTGTTTCTACTGGTGATTTATTTTTACAAAAAAGAATGTTTTGACAGAAAACTGCAAAATTACTGTTCTAAACTCACGTTCCATACACTCCCCCTTTAAAACCATCACCTATAGAATGTGTTTTCAAAAATACAAGTCTCCAGGCACTTATACTGTCTCATTTGTCAAGATGATTATGGAGAGTATTTACCATAAAATATAGAAATGGTTTTGTACGTCGTAATAAACTCATTGATGTCAAAGTTCTAGCACAAGTTCATCTGTATACCCACGTCTGTTTTTACGACTCATTATATTATCATCCTAAAGTTTTCAGCGAAGGAGTTGTCTCATTCAATTACCGCCGTCTCTGTTTTGCTGTATTCTCCTTTTCTTCGTTTTCCATCATTTTGTTTATTCTGTTCCTTTATGATTCATTATGATCTTTTCAGTCAATTGTGCCTTTCGTTGTCCTACCCTCATTTGTCTTACTAGTGTTTACTCTCTCTTTCTCTTCGACTTTACTCCGAAAATACTTTCTCCTGCTTGAACTTTTTTGATTTCATTTGTATAAGAATGTTTATATTCCATCTTGAGTTTTCAACTGTTCTGTTTGTGTTTCTTTTCTTAACAACTTGCCTTGCTTAGGGGGCTTTTCACACTATTTAATCTCAATAGATTTTTATCTTCTGTTTCAATTTATTTTTATAGTAAGTGTGCTTGTTTTATTAATACTTCCTTTACTTTGCGTTTCACTCTACTGTATCTTGATCTTATTTTTAATCAGTACTGACTAAGATCGTATAAGCTGAACGGGTAGGATGAAGCGGTGCTAAAAATGAAAAAANAAAAAAAAAAAATCTAAGAAAATTTCCTTCAAAATACTTAATTTAGAGCTAGGTTCCAACATATTTTATTTGCAATTTCATCAATTTAAATAATTAAATATTATATAGACTTTATTAGATTACCTATTGAAAGGCTACTTTTATATTATTAATTTTAAATAGAACGATTATAATGCATGCCAATACATAATCAATGGAGATCCAATGAAGATCACTAACATCTTGGTCTAGATTTATTTATCTAAAATCTAACTGCAACTTAAACTGTTACATATTTGGGGGCCGCATGTCTAAGGCATCACCTTATTGTTAAACTAAACTGCCAGTGACAGGGAACTCGAGGCTCTAACCCTGGTCTAGTGTACTGAAGTTTTTTTTATAAGATTGTTTTCCACTGTCCCTCAACGTGAATGAGGGTACACTTCCTCTAAATCCAACCCTCATCAGCTTTAAATCATTAACGTTATTAGTACATATGCGTATAACTTGAACATGTAGTAAGACACTGTGCTAAAAAAAAAAGTGTTAAAGAATGACCGTGAAATGAACCCAAATTAAATGGAGGCATATTGATGAGGAGCGCCCTCTCATTAGAGTATTCTATATGAGTTTGGAGGGCAACCCACGTCTTAGGCGATCAATTTGGGGACATAGTACTGGAAATGGATAGTGCTGCTGCATATGAACTATTGGTGTGCATATAGAGAACTACACAGATTGGTTTACAAGTTGGTGCACCTGGTAGGCCCTACACTGGCAGACCACCAAGTACACGTGGCACGCTAAACTCTAGAAGTGTTTCTGGTCTTCACCATTTGAACTTTGCTCACAAACCGTCAATCCCCTGCTTTCCTGCTCTGTAAACAGCCAACCGGCCAATCATATAAGTAATCTAAACTCTAAAAGACTCTCCGGTCTTCACCAATCGAACTTGGCTCACAAACCATCAATCAGCTGCTTTCCTGCTCAATTATACAATTGACCCACCAAAAATATGTATCTATGGCCTGTCGTTGAGTGCTGCTACGGCAAATATTATTAAAACGGTACCTTTGATATTTTCTCTTCCTCTTGGTTCACATTTAACCAATCATAAAGATGTTCTTCTCTACATATCACACATGGGAATGCATTTTCGTTAATATCTAGAGCAAAAGATTGTACAACCGAGGAATGAGAACACATCACACATACATTTTAAATTAGTTGCAACACTCAATGACACGACACTGATATATGATGAGTCATACACTAGAAGCAGCTGCTATTTTCCCTAATGAGCTTCACTCTCAAATCGTCCCATCACCACTCCACTGTCCGATATACAAGCAAACATTTAGTAAAAATCATCCCCAGTGGACCCGAATGGGATTCCAAACACTAAATACATCCTGATTTATAAAGGAGAAATAGTATTAAAACATTTATTATAGAACATTCTCAGTGAACTCGGATGCGATTCGAACCCTGACCTCCACGTTTACAGGTGTGGGTAGTATAAGGGATGGGAAAATCTGCTCCTTTAGTGGAGCAGGAGCAATCTGTTACTGATCCACCACTGGACCTGTTCCTTTTACCTGTTCCTTTTTGTCACAGTTACAGTATTCTTACCTACTCCCAGCCTAGTTTTTTTTAGCACCATGTATACTGCCCGTTCGGGTTTTAAGCATTTATGCCAATGACGCCAATGTGTTAGAGATGAAGATGGTTAATTCTAGATGAAGTGTACCCATATTTGTTTGGAATGAGAGTTTAAAACGTTTAGGAAAAATCACCCTCAGGGCACCCAACCGGAATCGAACCTCAATCTCGCTGTCATTGGCAGTCCATTCTAGTGCGAGAGGCTGGCAACCTTTTTGATATCGTGGGCTTTATGGGTTAAAAAAAATGTTTGTTTAGTTTGAAAAAAAGTAAATCAAAAAAAGTCAAATTTTACATTTCCCAATTAGTAATTAGCTATTAAGTCAATTTTTTGAACAAATTGCTTGTTTGCTAAATATTTTGTGGGCTAGATAAAATCAGTCAGTAAGTAGATTGCTGACCCTTGCCTTAAATCATTTGATCACCAAGTGGATCCCTTCAATGTCACTCATCAACGTAACAATTTATCGTGAGAATACACCAGATACTGTGCTTGTATTGTGGAAATAATGTTTTGTACTACGAAAGCTTTCTCCTTCAAAACTCATTTGTGACTCCCCAGACCAACTCTAAGCTAGGTCTCTATAATAGATAAGTAAGGTTGCGCCGGTCCTGATCTCAGCACACTGACAAGAACACAAATCATCCACTTCCTTTCTACTGTACGACTGCTCCAAAAATCTCCGGAGAATAAAGGAACAAGGTTGCCCCGGACCTGTTACAGCGCTGTCTGTGACAGACGAGGAACAAGGTTACTTTGGACCTGTTACATCGCTGTCTGTGACAGACGAGGAGCAAGGTTACTTTGGACCTGTTACAGCACTGTCTGTGACAGACGAGGAGCAAGGTTACTTTGGACCTGTTACAGCGCTGTCTGTGACAGACGAGGAACAAGGTTACTTTGGACCTGTTCCAGAGCTGCCTGTGACAAAGAGACGAGGAACAAGCTAACTCCGGACCTGTTACAGGATGATTTTGATCCGTGGACCAGTGACAAAAAAGAACAGCTCCTTTCGTCTGTCAGGAACAGGTTGTGAATGGGACGTCAAAGGAGCAGTGACAAAGGAGCAAGTTTTGGTTTCACAACACATCCCTAGGTAGTATATATATATATTTGATTTTATGGATAAAAAATAAGTACCTAATAAAAATAATCTACCAATCTCAAAGGCTTGATTAAGTAATACAAATCCCTTTGGTTAAGCTAATGAATAATGTCTCGTGCAGGAAATTGTAGCTAGCGATTAATTGACTAAGCATGCGAACGCTTCCTAATGTTCACAAAAAAAAAGGTAATAAAAATAAAAACTAATGAGATAAAAATAAAACAAAATTAAAACATAAAAAATTGGATTTTTTATAGCCTTGCTCTTTGTATTTTGTCACGCTACTCTACCATTAAATATTCATTAAAACTTTTTTTGTGAGTAAAAAGAGTGGGGTGATAGCGAGGGAGGAGGTAAGGGAGACATTTGCAAAACATTTTTTTTTTTTAATTTTAGTTATATTAAATAGAAGGCATTTTTTTTTCAAATTGCAATGTTGGGTGTGTGTGTGTGTGTGTGTGAATGTAAGCAAGTGGTTTGTTGCGGTAAAATAGGGGTGAGAATGGTAAAGAGGGGTTGCTAACAGTTTGACTAAGAGTGGTTGGAATGGGAGAGGGGAGGTGTTGAATTGTTTGCTCACCAGCCTCACTTCACACGGCCAATTAGCTCACAGCACGAAGGAGCAAATACTGATATAATATATATCTATGTAGATGTATATATATATATATTATATAATATCTATGTAGCTATATTATGTATCTGTATGTATGGATTAAGCTTGTATTTTGACACTCAGGGGAAGCAATGTTTCATTTGAGATAGCCAAAAATGGGCAACAGCGCTTAGATGACCTTGAAAACGAGCTGACACGTTATTTGCTGGCCAAGCTTTCATACGAGATAGAAAGTAACCATCTTTTACTTAATAACGGTGTTTTTCGTTTAATTTTTTTTTATCACAATGATCTATCTTATTTATGTTTGCTAGGTGTTTACATTAATACTGATTTAAAAAAAATAAGTCGGCTTCTTTGTATTTTTAAAATTAATTCAAGGGCTGTCTAAAAAACGTAATAATGTATTTAAAATATTCATGAACCTAAGTGTATTTAACATTTTAAAATTGATTTTGAAATTAAATTAAGTATTAACTATTAAGGCTTTAGTTCATATTAGTTGAGTCCTTTTCTACACTAATATTATAAAGAGGAAATATTTGTTTTTTTGTTTGTAATGGATACACTCAAAAACTAATGGACCGATTTTAAAAATTCTTTCACCAATATAAAGCTACATTATCAGCGAGTAACATAGGCTATATTTTATTTAGAAAATTTATTTAATTTTTTTTGGAAAATTTAATTTATTCCTCATAAAAATGTCGATAGTCACTCATATTTTATGATAAGAGTCTATGATGATTCTTTAATATGTGTGTTGAAAATAATAATGTGGGGTAGGGGGGGGAAGGGTCTAGTAAGTCATAAATACCTATTCATAAAAAAAAAGAATAAACCGTATAGGATATACTGGATAAAATACGTATCACATAGAGGGGCAGAAATGGATACAGTTTTATAAATAGTATTAGTTGTCCTTTTATAACTTAAAAGAAAACGTCCATATGTAACAGTTCTTTAAGTTCTATTTATAAAGTTAAAAATAATGCTTAATAACGAATTTATCTTGGTGATCTAGTTGAAGAAGTTTTCTCAGAGTGAAGGCACTCCCATTATTGTCGAGAGGTGTTAGGAATCAACAATTATAAATAACATGTGAGAAAAAAAAGTGATCTCTTAGAGATTCCAACCTTAACCTCACAAGTGAGGAAACCAAATTTTTTCCAATCACTCACAGGATAATCCCTTTATGTGCTCATCTTTTTTTTTTTTAGTTTTATATTACCACCCGTTTAGGCTATACGCAATTTTTTAACCACGCTAGTTTGAGTAGGGCCGAGTAAAGTATCGTTTAAAGGAAGAATACCGGCCTTTTCTGGGGGGGAAGTGCGAGACCATTTATTAAAAAAGAGGCCTTAGTATATCTGGCTGAAATTCGAACCCTTTAGAAACCTTCATTAATGTCAAACTAGACTATATTTTGATCCTGGCGTTTATTCTACCTGTCTATCGAGGAAGTTATAAGTCGAAACAAAAACTCATTGCTTTACTAAAATAAAAATTTCTCTCTAACTGGGTTGTAAGAAAATTGAATTAAAAATATATCTATTAACAAAAAGAGAAGACAAAAAAAAAACACCGTCGCAAATGTTAGCACGTTGCGGCCTCTGCTTCCAACTACCATTGCCTACTTTGAAAACCTATCACTGAAGAGACAATGAAAGTTAACACAGCAACGGAACAGGGAAAACATTTTGTTCTAAATGAAGTGTTTGTGTGTATGTGTGTGTGTTGGCGATAGTGTCGAGGAAATAAAAAAAAAGGGGGTGTAGTTGTGAGGAGGAAGGAAAGGAGGGGTAAGCGGGTTAGGGACTTGGATGTCGTGAACTCAAACCATTTTATCCACCCGGCAGCAAGCACCCTCTCGCTCTCACGGTCTCTCTATCTCGTAGCAATTTTTTTTTTTTTTTACTCCTCACGCCTTTCTAGATTCAGTTCGCGCGACCCACGTATATGCCATTAAATGTAGGACTAGTTCTCTATCTCGCCGCACCGCAGCGCGCAACGACCAATTTCACCGGACACGGGCAGTTATTTCTTGTTCCGAGGCGTGAGGCCGCACGGCAGCCATGCTTTTGTTAATACACTCACTATAAGGTGGTGAGACGACTTCTTGAATCAAGGGGTGTTGAGAGAGTATGAAAGGGGTGTATTTCACCTTCCAAAGCGAGATAGATCAGCAAAGATAGTTCATCTCTAGCATGCTTTGATTATATTTCAGGAGATAAGGGTTCAAGTGTAGGTCTAATATAAAAAGGGTGTATTATAATGACGTCACATAGTGTTTATTATAATCTCTCGTTTATTTAAAAAAATCTCTTAAATTTTGAGGTTAGAAAAAAATATATGAAAGGGAGGTTGAAGAAAAATATTATTACTTTGAAATGTAAACCTTTTTTTTATTGTTAATTAAAATACACACACTAAATACATAGATGAACTAGAACATAGTTTAGTAGATATACTATCCTGGAATAACCTATTAAAACGTTAATTCTGGGTAGTAAGATGAACATATACAAACATAGTGTATTAATTTTAGAACCCCCGTCGGTGACCTGGTGGTCTAGGGGTAAAGTGTCAGACTTCTATGCTGGCGGCCGGGGTTCAATCCTCGGTCCCGGCAAAGATTTATCTGATTACCAAAACCTTCCTTCACCTCTGACAAGACATCTAGTGAATGTGAGGAATGCCAGGCCTCCACCGTGGTTCGGATTCCACGTTAAACTGTAGGTCCTTCATTTCATCTCACAATCACCCTACCATTTCACATTAGCGTAAGTGCGTATAAACCGAACGGTTAGTAAGACGTGGTGCTAATAATAATAATAATTTTAGAACCAACGTCTAAGGCATGGCCTGCTGAAGATGGGGATTTTGGGATTCTAGTCCGAGTCCGGTCTATTGAAGTTCCTTTTTTACTAAATGGTTTCCCACTCTCCCTCCACGTAAGTGCAGGTAGATACCTTAAAATGCTTCCTTCCACATCCCAACCCCCTTATATTAATGAGCATATATGCATACAAGCTGAACAGATTGATATAACATAACAGTCTGCGTCATTAATTTAGGATTAATTTAGTAACAGACTTTAAAACGAGTCGATTAAAACTGCACCTGTGATATGTTCTCTCCTACTATTTTCCAATCTAACCAATCATAAATAGACTCTACGATACATGCTTCACATGAGCATGTATTTCTGTTTATACCTGACCAGTGAGTGTTCTCTCGAGTAAAGAGAACTAAATACATGTACAGTTTAAACTAGATCTGCTTTCACTGGCAACATTACACGCCACATATAAATAACTTAATACACACTTTCATAAATCTTGTACCATATTTTATTTTGTCTAATGCGTCAACATTTCCTCAAGATTCATTATATCCATTTTCTTCTTTCAGATTAGATAATATTAAATAATTAATAATTAATTCTCAACACAATTTAGTAAAATTATCTTAATTATAACACTAGTTTAGGCAAGGAAAATATATTTAATAACGTTTACACAGATAATAAATATGCTCACGTCGACTCTAAGAAATTAAAGAACACATCAATTTTACATTTAATTTAGTATATATATCACTCTTTTTTAGCACTCCATCTTACTACCCATTAGGACTGTACACACATTTATTAAATACATTTGTGTGTCAGAGATAAGGAAGAATAAATTTGGAGGAAGTGTACCATCATATGCTTGGATGGTGAGTAGATAATCATTTATTTAAAACCAACCATAATATACTTGACTGGGGTTCTAATGCCGATCTCTTTGTCATTAGTGGTTCAGTCTAATGCTAGAGTATCAATATTTCATTGATGGTGAAATATTTCTGCTACAACTTATTTTATTTCGCCTCGCATATCTTAAAGAGTTTTTAGTAAATGTTTCTATTAAAAAATAAATGAGAGATAAAATATGTGCAGTGTACCGTATCATATATTTCACTATTTTTCTAATTAAAATCTGTACTTAGAGAGTGTACTTTAACACTTAATTAAAAAACAAACCTACGTCTTAAGGTAAGAAAATTTTCTTTCCGCTCCCCAAATTAAATATATATTTTGTTCTCTATTTCACTTCTCATCCGAACTATTAGCATCTAATTATTTTTTCTTCTTTTCACTTCTCATCCGAAATATTAGCATCTGATTACTATCTTTAAGTAAGGATGAGAAAAAATTAAATATTAAGTTAAAGTTCCCCGCATTTTATTGGACGTATAGTGGTAAACAGCTTAAGAATGATACCACAGTAAAGTCACCCAGGATTATAGACCCGACCTCCTATTCAGTAGCAAATCAGAATTACCGGCCTTGACAGGTGAAAGTTTGTTTGGATATTTTTCATAAGTCGAGAGTACTTTAAACATATTATCATTTTTCATTCTAAAGAATATGATACTTTAATTTATGTTGAAATGTTTGATGAAATGAATTAATTCAATCACAATAGCATCAACGTTGTCTTTAGTCTAATCGTAATACGTACCATTTAATTTATTAAATAGAAATACTGACGTTTTCGAGAAATAAAAACAAGCCTACATAATATGAAAATTTAGTGAAACGTAAATAAATGCGCTATCTGATGATTGAACTTTCTGAAATAAATATTATTATTATTATTATTATTTTACCAACATCTTCATAAAGATGAAGAATAATAGTAACAAGAGAAAATATGTCACTAATTTTGTTAATAAGGTTCTTATCTAACAGTCTGTAAAAAAAAGTTACAAATTCAAATGAAAGAAGATTATACACGAAGACAGATAGTCTTGAAACTCATTATTAGTTAATTTTATTTATTACGAAAACTTTTCTATTTACTTTTAACCTCCTTTCCTCTGGACGGCTACCCCCTTCCCCACCCTTCACCCTCCATACCCATCGTACCTTCGCTACTAATCATGTTGTCCTTTGCTTCTTTAGATCACTCATTCTTTACTTTACTTTTGATTGGTGCATTCTATCAATACTTCGTTCCATATTTGCGCAGTTTTTTAGGTTTAACTTTTTATATAACCATTTAACTTTTTTTTTCTACCCTCTTGAGTTTCCTGCTTCCACTTTAATTAAAATGCCTATTATATAAAAAAAGTTGTAAGTAAATTGATGCTTTAATCTGATCAGAAGCTGCCTACCGGAGGTTGTATACACGGTAAGTCTTTGCAAGTTTTAAGGGAGTATTTTTTCCCTTCTAAAAAAAAGGATGACTAGGAAAAAAGGTTAGGAGGAGATGGAGTTGTGGCAGAAAAGGGCTTTAATTCAAAAGTACCACCAAAATATAATCATCCTCATGTTTTCCTCTAAATATTACTAAAAGAGTAAAAGGCGGCACTTTACTGATGTCTTTCTTGGTTTATGCCTTCTAATGGAGCGAGAAATAGACAATTTCACCGTTCTTAGGAAAGGTTAAACTATTCAACTCATTCATAATACAAAAACATATAATAGCGGGTTCACACAGGGCAAGTAAGGAAGCAAGTCAAATGAAATGAGCGGTTTTTATTAAAAAGGCACAGGCAAGTGTTGTTCACACATAGGCAAACATTTCAACTAAGTCCAGTTGTAGTCTCGACGTTAAACGGTATCATGTTTATTTTTGATAGGTTTTCTGTCTTTTGACTTGTCTATTGCTCAGAGAACATCGAAAGAGAGCAAGGAAAAATATAATTTCGAAATTGCACAAAGTGTAGCGTGTCAATCAAATTGATTGAACACCTACAAGTAAAAAGTTCACTATTTATCACTATTTATGTAATTGGGTGCCACGTTGGAATTATATCAAAATATTGAAGATAAAATACCTCAAAATTTATACTCTCTCGTATACTGAACCTACGTATTGCCCTACGTTCAAACACGTGGTTAGTCAAAAAATAATTGTCTTTTGATAATTGCTGTCCTAAATATCAAAGAAGAGGACTAATATTATTATAGTTATGAATAAGATATGTGAATGCATGCCCTTCGTTATAAGATGAGGTCAGATGAAGAAACTTACAGCCGGCCATGTGGCCCTCAAGAAAGGGGAAAATATACATCTATATTATTTCTTTGCATAAAAATAACAGTGGAAATCAAATAACTAAATTAATACTGATTCATTTTGATATAGGATATGTGTGTATAAACTCACCACGGCCAGATGTCTGTAGATATCATTAATTCACTTCTAAAATCACAGGATTATCTATAATGGCGGCTCCACGTGGCACAAGACTCGCCATTTCAGTAGGGGAGATAGTCTGACAATGGAGATCGACGCCTCGACCTCTTGCGAAACTGCACCTCTGGTGGCCGACAGAAGAAGCTCGTCAGTTTCTATCTCTTCTCTTTGCCTTTCCTCGTTTATACTTCCTTATTTTTACCTACGCTTCTCAATTCGTTCCCCTTTTCTTTTTTTCTCCCTGTTCATGTCTGGTTGTGAGTATATATGGGACGCACCGCGGGTTCAACACTAGAGAGCGGTTTTACACATCCAAGGATCAACAAGGAACCTCTGCCGGTGAATAACCAAGACGGGTCATGGAGTCTGGGTCGTCAGAATCGCCTCCATAGCGGCATTGAAGGAGGATGTTTCGTCCTATTCAACGCGGTGGTTACGAGAACGCCGCAGCTAGGGTATTGGTATCCAGCGGTCGTCATTTAGTCCCTAAAATGTAGTTACTAAGTTAGGAGAAACTTTATTTTTTAAATGGTTTAACGTGATGTAAATAGTTATTCAGAAGTCCTTTTTTTAAATACAAGAGAAAATGTTTTCGGAATCTAGTATTATGTTCAGGGCTAGTTAACTTCAATATGGAAGAAGTACCTTGGTTATATTATGCTTTTTAGTCCGATGGACAAGTCAGATTTTAATGACTCATTAAGTCAATTGCTGAGTGCATTATTGTATTTTTGGACACTGTCCTAACGTTAAAGCCTCCGGCTTACAAAAAATGTAATTTTTTAGTGTTGCTGATTTACACTAACTAACAAAGTTCCGATAAATCTTGAAGAGGAAAGTATTCATGACACCCTAAACGTCATGTACATCAGTTCTTTGTTATTGATGGTTATCGCCAGGAAGTATATTTCTTTCTTTTGCCTTACGCAGTTCAGTTGTAAATAATAGAGATTTGATTATGCGGTCATTGTTCATGGAAAGTATTAGCTTGGGTGAGCAACCCATGGAAATTGGCCCAGTGTCATAGTGGGGTCCGCGCAAATAATACTATTTTGTTTTTGCCTGTAAATAGGTCCCTAAATTTTGTATTAGTTCTAAAGGATGTTAATGTACTATTGAATGTTCTGGTAGTACCGTAAGGGAATATGTCCGGCCATAGTACCTTAATGACGCCTGGCCCTTAGCCATCAATCAACTGGATTCACCAGCCAATTATCCAACTAACTTAGTGGATCCCTGTTAATATTCAACCCTGCCAAGTGAGACTGTATGAATGTTATCTTATAAATTTGTTCTATATTTTGCTTTAACTACTTCTCAAATTACTCTCCTTTTAGACATTCTACAGCCTCTTGCCTGGCCACTGTGTTGCCCAGGTAGCCACAAGTAATCAAGTAATCCCTCAAGTTTATTTGCCTTGTGAAGAAATTTAATACTCTATAATTTTCTATCTTATTGTAAAACTTGTACCTTTTTATGCATTTATTGTTTACTAAATAACACTATATTGTCAAATTGATATGTTCAATTTTCTAATTTAGTATAAATGTACTGTGTGTGAGCACAGTGCAAAAGCTATGGATCAAAAACGCGCACCTAAGACTTGTATATAGAGAATTGACAAAACCCGTAACTCAGGAGAATCATCCCTTCAATTTTTGGTAAATAATAGCGAGTTTTTAGACCTTTTCAGGAGAGGGGGGTCGGGAAGGACGCCAGTTGTAGAGGGGCTACTTCCAAATGCCTTAGATAGTTACAATGGCTTGTAGGAGGAGTTTGTTAATGAGGATTTAGTTCCTGAAGTACGCGAAGTACCGTACGCGAAATCATTGAATTATTTTAGCAAAATACAGTAGCCCCATGGCTTCTTTGGTGCTGAGTGACAGCTCACAGCTGACAGCTTTAAAAAGTTACCAGACCAAATTACATATCCCTACGCCGAACCAGATGATCTGCAAAAACATGTGTTTAGCATCTGTCACCTTTGACAGTAAAAATTTAGGTATATAACTAAATGTTGACTGTCAGAAGTCAGCACCAAAGAAGCCATGGGGCTACTGTACGCTCGGTGAAAACACGCGCGTGTGTTTCTCATGAGAAGGTCCGTTTTCTCTTTCAGCGTCTGCCCTCCCCCCCATTCCCCTCCAACACAACATATCCCCTTTACCCTCACTGTTCCTTAAATTACATTTCTTGTTGGAAAGGGGGGGGGGGGG
>CABEEJ010001271.1:130228-152144 GCA_901482245.1 Timema douglasi | reverse complement strand
GGGGGGGGGGGGGTTGTTCGAACTCGTTGAAGGGAAGGGAGGGTGCAAGCTGGTTGGGAGGGGAGAAAAGGATGGAGGGGTAGGTTTAAAGAAAGGACTTGAGGGAGATTACTTAAGTTGCCCCCCTAAACTTAAACAGTCGTAACGTATCTGGGGTTAGGGTGCAAAACAGTGCAAAATAGGTGCAAAACGTTGGTGTATTTAAATTTAAATTTTGAGGAAGGGGGGGGGGGGCAACTTAAATGATCTACTTGAGGAAGTAAGAGAGGTCAACAAATTGCCCAAACGTGGAGAGCTCATTAAGTTTAGGGTTGGTGGGCGGTGGAGGGGAGGAGTGTGTTACACCTCATAACGTGGTGAGTGTACTTAAGTGTGCAGGTCCTCACGTCCTTAAATGTCGCGGGTAGTTGAGTCGGCTTCTATTCTCAAGTGGTCGGAGAGGAGACGAGTTGAATAGTTGTTAAACACAGAAACTGCTAAAAGGACAAGCTTCCTTAGTTGATTGTTTTCAGTGCAGGCTCGTTCATTAGGTGAACCTAGGCGGTATCCTAAAGCGCAAAGGCCATATAGGCATATTTCTGCAAAATCTATTTTATTTAGTGCTTATAAAAATAATTATTTAACTTAACTAATACACTAACAATATTTCAACTGACAGCTGTAAAGCCTAGGAAGCACTGAAGAGGCGTACTAGGGAAATATGGAGTGAGATAGTTTCCCGTTGATTTCCTCACTGATTCAGAAGCTACTATAGCACATTATTCTGCCAAGCCTGCCAAAATACAATCACCAACTGACCCTACCAGCGACATCTATCCATTAATCGCAGGGACTGTTTGTATATTAAATGTTATTACTAGTATCGTTCACACACCTCTGCCACTTTCATATTTGTCGGAACCATAAGTGAGAGTGGGACAGATCAATAAAAGTAACAACTCGCTCTAGCCAATGCCAGAGAATACACGAGTAGTGCATTGTAAACACTAGTCTATGTATTTTATGACTTTTGTGGTAGTATGATATTTAGGGGTCACTTTGTTGGCGACTCACTTTGATATTTAACTAAACGTTTATTAGAATTTTAAGAGAAAATGAAGTTAAAATGAGATAATATTCTCGCACACATTAACCAAGGAGGGGAGGAGGGGTAGTGTTTTCACTTATTTTTTTATTTATTTATACCTTTCTTTTTCTGTTCGGTATTTTGACAATCTATTACTTTATTATTATCATTATTATTATTATTATTTTCTTTGCGTCACGCAGGGATCAAGGTTTATTATATAAAACACAAAATACAACTGGCGCACAAATGTTAAGTCTCGCTTAGGGCGCAAGGTGTAAGCAGCTGCAGTACCCTAGATCTGGTTTGAGTCTTGGGATACACAAGTTCTGATTGGTTTTACAAGTTCTTTGAAAAAATATAGAGTAATATTTTAGGGAACGTTTCAGCATCATAGTGGCATTTTGAAAGTGGAATGGGAAAGGATGAGAGTTAGGTTCCGTAATTTTGCGGTTTTTACAACAAATAACATGTTATGGCTTCATTAAACACCCTTGAACTTAATTTTCTACGCATGGGAATTTTCACAGTTCTAGAATATTTGTCATGTACGTAGTGGCATTTGACCAATTTAAAAAATAAAATTAAGATAAAAGTAAAGGTTAAATTACGCGAAATCCATAAAAAAAATTCAAGTATTGTTAATTTTATTATGTGTATAAAACCAATAAAAACGTATATAATGAATCATTCTTTAATTATTTTAGTCAAAAAAGTTTTTAAAAAAGAAACTTTAAAAAAAACTGGACCTTCCAGCCCACATTAATAGTCCTTGACGCAATTTGTTATTTATATTAAACTAGCAAACTCGTGTGCAAATTGCGCAATACTTAGGTAAAAAAAAAAGTTTTCCCCATTGTATAAAACACAAAGAGACGTGAATTTTGGTTTTAAAGAAACTTTATTTTAAAACGGGAAATTTAAAACATATATTTGAGGTCTTCATATTTGCATAGTGTTTAAGAACACTTCTGTATAAACAACATAATTTGTTAGAATTTCGCCCCATAGAACCACTGGTTCCAAAGAGATGCTTCAAGGGATGGAAGGGGGCTGGATAAGGTTGAGAGGGTGAAACATTTCGGGTAAGTTTTCAAGGACTATCCCCACCCTAAGATGGGCACTCATAGCCCCCTAAGTTCCGTTGTTGCTTCTGTGCGTTTGAGGGGGATAAGGATAGATAAGGAACTATTGACTGCACAGACGTATTTAAAATAATGTTACCTATACAAAATTATTATAGAGAGCAAATAATACAGTTGAATTAATTTGAAACGCGTTTCATGATATTGGTGATATTTTATTCATTGGCGTGGCATTAAGTGATTTCCAAGATAAGCCAAACTAGTTTAAATTGTACCTGTTCTATTGTAATCAATCAGTAGAACATTCATATGCCCGGTGTTGACTTAAGAACATCGACCATCTGAGATACGTAGAGTAGAGCAAATGGAGACTGAGAACAAATTGCAGGTACAGTTTTAACAAACTCTGCTTACCCTAAGAAGAATCCATGGTACGCGTACGTCACCTATTTTACTATATCATAGCCTTGGAGAATATGACGTGGCTTTTTGATAATCTAATATAGTATTTATTTTGTTTAAAAGAATAAATGGAGTAGTGAAGCTCAACTACTGGAGTACATCCTTTAAATCTGTGGCATATATGACAGACAGGCCCAAAATACTTTTTTATTACTACCCAAAAACTATCAAAGAAGGGTACTTTACTATCGTCAACCACTGTCCCCTTTTCATATACTTCTAAGTTCAATCCAAAATGGCAGATACAAATTAATCTTTCCAAGTTTATCTAAGGTGGTTTGATGGAGAAGGATATTTTTCATCCTAAGATAACAAGAACACTTCTGCCGGCTATTTCTACATCCGGATGGATGGAAGCACCAAAATTAAATTGGTCTTTGGCGCTGTCATAACATCAATACGAAGAGCTTAGAGTATTATACTGCAGAAATCCCACGAGAATGAAGAAACCAAAACCAAAATTCGTATCGCGTGTGTATCTAAATGAGTTGGTAATAAGTTTTCTCACCACAAAAAAGCTATAAAGCCGGGTCCGGGCCAAACATTATTAATTATAATACCTATTAAATGAAATACAATTTTTAACATATTAACCAAAATTGACCTTAAAAAATCGTAGTTATTGGACATGACTAAATTAAACATGCACTTTGTAAATGGAAAATAAATATACATATACATATATATATATAAAATTATCTGCAGTATGTGTTTTAAAATATTAACTCTTTCATTCCGTTAAATATAATATTAGTTTACTAGTATCTACTTGAAAAGTAACTGCTACCCCCTCCCACTTCAACCCTCATCGGGATAATTGCAGTGACTTATGGGTATTATACAATCATACAAGGAAAGAAGCTCCAAATTTATTTGTTAAATTATCTTCTGATACCAACAACTTGAGTATTGATAAAAAAATATGTAGTGTATTTATGCATTTATAAAATATCGATATAATTAAAAATAACACTTAAATATCTAAAACGAATTAAACAAAACCACAAATATTACCTAAAAATCCAAAATGAAAAACAACAAAGGACCAAAAATTGAATAATAAAAAAGTTTTTACAACGTGATTTTGAACAGAATGTATTTATGTACACATGAGCAGTGGCTGTATTGCACAGCACCAATAAAAATATAACATTTCATCAAAGTAGGGGAAATTACCTTGTCAACGAGGCTCTTACAAATCTTCATTTAAAAATAAAGGAAAAAACCAGCGGTTATGAAGGAAATAAATTGTGGTTTTCTCGTAAAGTATAAACGATCGTTACAAATGTTAACAACTCTTCAACGAAAAAAACAACTAAGGATGGAATTAAAATAGAATATAAATGTCCAGTACATCCTGTTTATATCTGCGTTAATTATTTTAAAATACTATTATCAAGGGATGTAAACAATTTTATTTGAAATCAATCATTGAATAGTGTTTATTGTTACTAACAAGACGATATACTTGTTTCTATTAAAGCACCTTTCTTAAGGTGGGAATACTAAAAACTTATTTTGGAAAAATTTAATAGCACCATTAATTTTTTTTTGTAATTTTAACATGTTGTCGGTTTATTTTTTAAATTTAAATCCTAGACAATTTTTTTAAATTATCTATTTGATTGGTTTACAAAGCTCAAAATAATATTTTGGTTAAATCAAGACTAATTAAAATATCAAAATAATTCAAGATTACAAAAACGTTTTATATGTTCGGCTGCAAGATAAAATACAGTGATTTTTGTACAACAAGTTTTAGTACAAGTCCTGGATTTATGCATATCTACCAACTACTCTAATGTTTTAGGGACGAGAAAGGTTTAATTTACTGAAAACTTAGCCACATTTGCTTGGAGGAAAAGAAGAAATACCACCATCAGTAGACCCAACCGAGATTTGAACCTCAAATCTTCCCATCAATCGAAATCCTGTTTATTGCGAGAATGATGCCTTTGACCATTGAGTATCCCTACAGGGCTATACGCCTTTTAATTACACAAATGGTGTCATAACGAAGACGGTATAATTTAGAGGATATATACTTGCATTTGCTTGAAGCGAAAATGTGTTAACCGCTTAAGAAATATATAACACTCGTACACTCGCAAACTCTGAAGTTACTTCCCCTGACAAAAGAAACAAGATGAGACTGACGCTTGGCCCACGTACTCACCGTTATAGCATCTTCTGAATTACATCTAACCATTTAAAGATGGATTAAATAGCTAAACTAATATAATTGTTAAGTGCGTTTATAGCCGCATCTTAATATTATATTCTCTAAATTTAAAAGTGATCATAATTAATTGCTAATAAATACCCCACGACTTCCGCAAGTCCATCACAGTCTCTGCCTAAAAATATGTGTGCGTGAAGAATGCCCCATGGGTGCTCCTGAATCCTGGCTAGCTAAGTGATAGGAGCATTGGTGTAACGAACTAAAGGTCCCGGTTCGATTTCCATGTACAAGTATCATTTTTTAATTTAAAGAATATAGTCATAATATTTACCATATCATCTTTCACATTCATTCCCGCGAGAAACCTGTAGTCCCAGTCTGTTTAATCCAAAGAGATAGCGCTCTGGCATCATACCAAGTTCTCAGATATCCTCTTAAATTTATATTGTATCTTAGATGATGAGATAAAATGTGGTGATAAGTTAGATCAATGGGATGTCCTTGGAGTTTAAATTAAACGGATAATACTACAGTGTAGCTAATATAAAATATAAAATTCTAGGTGGCGTCATCAAAGTCGATATAGGCATGAAACAGACACCATATTAACTTCTTTATGCAAATATTGATTTAAATTTGCTGTTAATTTATGTTTTGATTAATACATTAAATTACTTACACACCAAAAAGAAATTTTGTAATCGTGAAAATTTTATACCTCGAGATAATGATGAATCTTTACGTTTTATGTGTGTTCATTTAAAAAAAATGTGTTATACAGAACTAAAATGGTTTTATGTATTTTTGTAAACTTTATATTTAGATTAAAAAGATTTTCTTTAATTTTGATCATAGCCCTCAGACTAGGGATAGTTTATGGGTTTTTTTTTATTCAAAATTTTTCGAAAATGGCTTTACCTGTTTTTATAAGGTGTAAAGAATGAGAAGGACTGAGTGTAATTATTTCAAGATAGGGATAGAACTTGTACATTGTTAAATGTGGCAATGAACTTCCGTGTTCTTAATGCCATAAAATAAGTAAACAATAAAGTTTGTACTTGTATCTTACAATATATTTTATTTGTTAAGGTGAGACAGCAAATTTAAAAGCATAAAAAAAATATTTCTCAGGGTTAAATTTTAATGGTGATTCAGAATATATGGACGTGTATTTTACTTTAGGAAGGGTGAAAAAACTATTTTCAGGTTGAGGGAGAGGGTGAGGAGGAAGGGGTGGTAGAAATGTTCAAACGTGTCTTTTTTGCGCAAATAATTCGTGAGGTAAATCATTAATATCTTTTTACTAATCCTACATTTTTTATTGTCATATTATTGGGTATGTTATCACCTTGGCTAAATAATCAAATCGTATCGGTGGGCAGGCAGACTAATTGACTGGATCGTCTTGTCTTGTTTATTGATGACGGTTATGTCGAAACTACATCTGGAGTGAGATTTTTTCCCTAAAGGTTTTCTACTCTCTCTCTCTCTCTCTCTCTCTCTCTCTCTCTCTCTCTCTATCCCAATTCAACCACTTTTAAAAAAATACATTCTTTGTGGCCTAGTTGCGTGGTAAGACATAGTAGAAAATATAAACATAAAATAAAAACATCGTCGCATCTGTACTAAGAAACTAGTTTGTTGAGTTGTGAAGTTCGTCTGGAAATGTTCATAAGGGTGTTGGATGTTGGTGAGCCTTAGAAGGAGGAAAGGAGATTCTCCTCTTGGCTGAGAAACAAGGAGGGGGTAGGGGTTTTGAAGCGGTAAGACTGATTTTCATTTGTCTGCGGCGTGTTTGACAGCTATTTCTGTTGTTAGCCAATCAGTAGCTTGTACGTGGCGCTCATGTTTAACACGAGATGGAAGAGGTGTTTGGACTGTAAATTAGGGGTAGCATAAGAGGTGTGAGAAACAACCCCTGTGGATACAATGGAAGATGGTTGGTTGGGAGCGAGGGGTTCTGTCTTAAAGTGGAGGCACTTTAGCTTACCAAACAGATATGTAGGCTATTTGAATTTTTCCAAAATTTTCGACTGAATGTTTTGGCTTTTCAATATTATTTGTTCTGTATAAAGTTTAAGAAGCTAGGTTTCAATGTAGAAACACGGTTTTTATTATTTCTTTTGTAACTAACCTACAAAAAACTATAAATAATTCTTAGCTTTAAGTTTAACATCAGCACAATAAAACTTATTATTTAAATTATATAACAAATTTCAAGACGAGTATCCTGAATGTTAACATCTAAACCTAATAGGTAACTATTTTCTATGGGTGACTTTATTTTGGTATTTCTATCACAGACTCAAACTACCAAAATACTTTTTCAGGATTTTTAAGTTTTTTTATAAATGAAAAGTTTTCTTACTTCTTTTTTGGGGGGCCTAACTTAGCAAGTATTTAGAATTAAGATTTCATAATTACATACAAATAAACTTTATAGATACCTACGATGACTCTTTTTTTTACTATTTCAAATATATATGATTAGTTATTAATAATTATTTAACTATTAGTTAAATTAATTTAGAGACTTTTTAATGTTTAGAGATCACCATTGACTTTGTTAGACCAATTCTAAAGTTGGTAGATATTAAAACAATATATGTTTGGTAAATTAGTAGAATATGAAAATAATATAAAATAGCCTAGCTATTTAATTTTAGGCACAAAATTTACTCTAAACTAGGTATTTAATGTTAAACCTTAATTGTTCATACATAAATCCTTATTCTTGATTTTATTGCATCGATTACAATGATAGATCTATATATAAAAAAACAGATTAGATATTGTATTATTACATTTAAAAAACAATTATTTTTAATCGTAATATTTTATATTCATGTATCACGATCTACAATATTGATAAAAATCGCATGAATGCCAATATAAACTTTTGTAGTGATCTGTAATTTATAGATATTCTAGACATTTTAATAATTCTAAACAATTCAGTGTTTTTTTTTCCAAATCAGGCTACCTTCAAACTGAAAGGGTTGATTACTTGGTTAGTGTATCTGACGATGAACTATCAAGGCCGAAGTCAAATCCTAACCGGAATACATGCATTATACTACAATATGATTTTTCATTATCACTCCAGGCAATTAATGATGAGTTTCCTTATACATTATTACTAGCTGAATCCCCGTTCTTCGCACGGGATATTGTGTTATTATTTACTTTTGGGTGGAAGTGAGTAGTTTTTGGTTTGAACCTTAATGGAATTGTTCTTAGTGCTACCCGAGAAACACTGCGAGGTGACCTTGTATATTTTCTTATGGGGAGTTTTTCAACTCCTTAAAAGCATCTAGGGGTTAAACATAATTTCTATAATTTTTCGAAGGCATTATTAGAACAAACTTATCGGATTATCACTCTCTAAACGCTTAAAAAGAGTTTATAATGCAATATTGTTGATTATGATAGCAACCCCGATTTCACCCCCTTAATCACATAAAACAGGAATAAAACATATTTACTTTTCCTAATTAGCTTATAAGGAACACCTGTGCTAAATTTCAGCCCTCTAGCTTCGTGGGAAGTGTGAGAATTAGTGATGAGTCAGTCAATCAGGGCTTCCGCTAAGTTATATATATGAAGCAAACAATGTGTTTTAGCGTGAACTGAGTATGCTATGTCAGAAGTCTGTAAAAAATACTATCCCCTGATATCTTATTCATCGCTGTGGGCTTTGTATAAGTTTAGAAAAGGGGATGTTGACAACATTCCTTTTGTTAGTGAACTTAGACCGCCAACATGTCTTGTACTCTGCCTCCTCCTTCAGCTGCCAGAATTTTCTTCTCTCCTTCAAGTAGTTGGCATGTACATTTGTAATATCAAAAATATCCACTAGTTCGGCGTTTAATCTCACAAACATTATTCTATCACTATGACACATCACTTTAGTGACACTTTTGACCACTTCATTTTTCATCACTATTGCCACTTATCTGAATAGAACATTGTGAAATTCCCAGAAACAATTTCACCTTCATATTTCCACCGGACTTCAATTAAACCCACAATTTTCACACTACAAATTTACATTTTTCTTATACTTATACCGTTTTAAAAAAATGTATCCACAAGTTAGGTGAACGAACTAACAATTAATAGTAATAAAAAATAATATCTTGAAAGTCACTTTAAATACAAATAAAATGACAAGAGAAATAAAAATTCTTTTTATTTCATATAATATGATCATACGGTAAAATAATATAGATTTCAAATTGTGATATTATTCAAGAAAATAAATTATTGCTGCATAAATAAATATCAAACTACATTCTATCCCTATTGGATGTGTCTAACCAGATATTGCAAAAACATCTTTACCGTACAGCTATTATTTTAAAAATAAATAAACCTTGTTGACCCAATTTTAAATTTTAATGGAAATATTTCTTGCCAAGCGAAGAAATAATTATACAATCTTCCGTTTGTTTCAAATCTAACGGGCTGCTTGTTAACAAATTATATTCATCTAGCTTGACAGTTGGTGTAATTGGATACCGAAACTGGGAATATATCACGCACTCGAGAATCAAGTTAATTAATGTTCAGTACACTCTGTATATGTGAAACTTGACACCAAGCATTGCATGTATACATATTTTTGTTTCAAAATAATGTATCTAGCCCTCTACACAATGTATAATAATTTTTCAGCTTAATACAGCTTCACTAATCTTTATAGGTATCGGTCTGCTATCGGTATATCTGTGATGACGTTTAATTAAACTTTTTATATAAAAGATATAACGTGTACGTTTGGTCACATGGTCTAAGATATCGATCTCGAATAAAATAGGTATGCCTATACGTTAAAGGAAAGGTAGGCGCGTAAATTTCTGCTATGTATAGTAGGGGTGTTTTGTCATAAAGTATTTTACATTTTTATCCACTCTGACGCAGGTGCATATCCTCTAAAATATCCTTTTCCTTTCATATACCTTATATTATCTTATACATGGCCCTAATTTTATGAGTATTACTATATATATATATATATATATAGTATTATAAGTAAATAAATATAATTTATATAAATTTAGTACCGTAGACTGGGGTGAGATTGATACTCAGAAATCATCACCATATTGAAAGCCATAACACACTATCATTTATGTAGATAATTTTCATTTTTTACAGCTGGTCAATCTGATAGATGACTAATAATTGTGTTTTGGAGGGAAACCGTACAAACAATAGGTGCCTGTGATAAAAAATATTTTATATGATTATTAAAATGATTGTGCATCTTAAAGCTGCCAAACTTCACATTGTACATTATTAAAATAGTATTAATTTTTTGGTTGGCTAATTTAATTATATCATATCTAGGGATAGAAAAGATTTATTGTAGACTCCTTAGCTTAACAACTTTTAGCATAAAATACCTTAAGGCATAGTGGGATGAGATTGATAACCTACGAACCAATACAATTTTTATGTAACTTTTATACAAAACTTATTCAGAATGTTAGGTGTGTACATTTAGTAAAGAGTACATGTAGTGAATGCAATGTTAACACGCACCCCCAATAATGGGTGAGATTGACATACCTTTTAATATTTTTCTTAGCTAGCCTATTAACACTTTACACAAAATTAAAAATATTATACTAATACTAATTTCTTTGTCTCACCAAAACCCACAGTATTTTTTTATTTTAATTAAAGTCAAATAGTTTTCAAATTATTCCAAACCTACTAAAAATAACTTATCAATATCACTTCAGTCTACGGTACTAATACACACACACATACACACACACACACACATATATATATATATGTATATAATTAGTAGTTAAATATTTTTTAAATAAGACTTAAAAGTGACAATAATCAAAGGAATAATACTTAGAAGTGTATTTTAGATAAAGGGTATCAGCATTAATCTGTAGAAAAGGGAAAAATAAACCGTAGTGATAAGTCACAAATATAAGCCTACATTACACCAAGCCGAGATTCAAATTAGGAGCTTTCCGTCATTCGAGATCAAATATTTTGTAAACATGACGTTTTAGACCATGGGAACGAACGTGCACGTAGTTTATTTGATAAAATGCTGTGTATTTAAACTCCATTGCAAAACTATTATACCCTATCTACGGTAGGAAATGCGGTGACAGCTAGCAGACGATTGTTTAATGTAAACAATGTCTGAAAGTGGTGACCCTCTCGGAAATAATTATAGTTGCCTAAAAATATTATATTATTAATAAAAAGTTGTATCTAATTATTATTATAATATCTTCAGCCAATGTTGGTGACCAGCTGGTCTAGGGGTAAGGTGTCAGACTTGTGTGTTGGGGGTCCAGGGTTCAATCCTCCGTACCGGCACAGATTTATCTGAGTACCAAACCCTTCCTTGACCTCTGACAAGACGTGTATTCATCACAACTTGTGAAATTGTGGAATGCCTGGCCTTCACCGTTTTTAAAAAATGTATCCAAAAGTTAGGTGAACTAACTAACAATTAATAGTGATAAAAAATAGTATCTTGAAAGTCACTTTAAATGCAAATAAAATGACAAGAGAAATAAAAATACTTTTTATTTTATATAATATGATCATACGGTAAAATAATATAGATTTCAAATTGTGATAAACGGATTTCACATTAAACTCTAGGTCCTCCATTTCATCTCACAATCACCTTACCATTACACATTAGCGTAAGTGCGTAAAACCTGAACGGGTAGTAAGACGCGGGGCTAGTTATAATAATAATTATAATTCAGCCATTGTTTGTAATAAAGAACATTCTGATAGTTGTCACTTACCCAGCCTCCTAAGTCCTACCGTAGGTAGACTCTAATAGATCAATTATTTTAAGTGCAAACGAAGATTTATTAAACTGCAAAATATTTTTAAAAAAAATGTTTAAGTGGGTCAAACATTTTTGGAAACAAATTATACACAATTTCCTGTAACGATAGTATTATAATGAACTATCTCCGGGGGTATAGTTACAGGCAGATTGTATAATTAATGTCTAGCCTTCGTGCCACGTAAACACGGACATAATTTTGTGGTTATAGGTAATGTGTACCATGACAAACAAAGTAATACAGTATATCCTATAGACATAATTAATTAACTAAGCTACAAATCTAAGTAAACACTTAAACTAATTAATAGCTATTAATAGCTTAATATGATCCTTAAGACTATACATTTTTGATTATATTATAAGTTTTAATCGGTTGTGATAAATACATTAACAACTTCAACACCTTACTTAAAGGTGATGATGCACTTTTAATTAACTTATATTGTGTTTTCACAAATGAAAATTTATTAATTGAGATACAATTTTTATTTGAACTAGTGTTTATTTTAATAACATTTTTTGAATTCACCTAAAACATTTAAATTAAATACCATAGTCTATAAAGCCTAATTTAAAATGTATATTTAGACAAAGTTTTGATTTCATAAATAACAAAGCATCATAAGAAATGCTTTTAATTATTTAGAAATAAAAAGGATTTTATCTTTATGATATATAGATAATTTTTTTTTATTTTAAAAATACGTCTTGCAAAATATTTTACCAATTACTGGTACACAAAAAACAATATAACTTTGGTGGTTTTATTTTAGAAGCAATACTTCTGGCCTACACTAATGGAAGAAATTTTGTATTTGTATCAATACTTATTTAACATTCATTTTCTAAATGAACACGCGTCTTACAAACTATCTTAGTGTAGGAACATGCAATAACAAAAATCAATTGTTTGGAGTTATATAGGTTTTATATTAGAACAATATTAAATACACATAATGTTACTGTTCTTTAAAGTGAAAAAAAAGCATATTCAAATATTAAATAGGGTATTAATTACCCCTCTAAAAATCAGGTCATTGAAGAAAATCCTACTTTTTTGAGTTTGTGTTTCATGAGAATCACGGGTCAACTCAAGTACCGGGCGTGTTTCTTCCTCTTAGCGTAATGTTGGCACTTCTTTGAAGTGGGTCACTCTTAAGTGGCCAGGGTTTGAGAGGACTCTTGGACGCACAATTTGATGTAAAGTTTGGAGGAAAGCCAACACTTCTTTGGAAAGCTGTTGGAAAGGTCTGTCGGCCAGATAACGAAGAGAGAGAGAGATAGAGACAGACAGGTAAGAAAGATATTCCACACTTTGTCATTGCCATTAATTTCGTTTCACAGGATATTGTTTTCAAATATCCCAATGGTTTAAAAAGATGTGGTCTAAGATTCCATAATAAGTTGTCCGTGGTGTTTGTCCAATTTATAAATTGTATTAATTCTGGGAACTTTATCTCTTTTGTAAAGCATATATTTACAAGAGTGATCTAACGCATCACTCTTGTGTAAGATAATAATAATAATAATAATAATATTTAGCACCGCGTTTTACTACCCGTTCGGGTTATACGCTTTTAAGTACTATTTACTCTAATAGATTAGGAATTGGGAAGGTTAAATTAGAGGAAGTGAACCCGCATTTGCGTGGAGGTAGAGTGGAAAACCATGTAGGAAAAACCACCCCCAGTTCACCCGACCGAGATTCAAACCTCGATCTCCCCGTCCTCAGCAGTAGAGCTCAACACGACAAACGCGTTAGCCAACTACGCCACCGAGGCGGGTTCTTGTGTAAGAGTACTTCCATAGCGCACTGCATCCCGCTCAACCGCGTAAAACGCGGTAGTTCCAAACAGCGAGATGAACTCGCGGGATTCTAGCTGGCGGTGGTCATAGAGCGCCGCTCGCGGGAGCGTCCGTCAGTTGGCATTATGGAGCTATCACGTGAGGCTCTATTGTGTATTTTGTTGACAACATATTATAATAGCTACACTAATATTATAAAGAGGAAAGATTTGTTTTTTTGTTTCTAATGGATAAACTCAAAAACTACCGGACCGATTTTAAAAATTCTTTCACCAATATAAAGCTACATTATCAGCGAGTAGCATAGGCTATATATATATTTAATTTTTTTAAATTAAATTTATTCCTTATAAAAATGTCGATAGTCACTCATATTTTATGGTAAAGTCTATGATGATTCTTCAATATGTGTGTTGAAAATAATAATGCGGGAGGGGTGTGAGGTAGGAAGGGTCTAGTATATAATAAAATTAAACAATAAAGAACGACTAACGTCCATGAAATGAATAGGACCCGCCTTGAAGTAGATGAATACCATACTTTGTTACCTCAACTCAAAGCTCAACCCGAGAAATTTTACAAATATTTCCAAATGGATAAGGAGACATTCAACTATATATTGAACAAAATCAAATACCGGATAAAAAAAAGGATGGTGTAACACTTCATCAACAGAAAATTCTTCGTGAAGAACGTCTTATGGTAACTCTGAGGTAAGTCGTTTTGAATTATTATTTTTGATTGTTTTATTTATACAAAAGAAAAAAAAAATATGGTGCGCTAGTTTTGAACAGGAATTTAAAATAGTAGTTTTGAAAATTTTATTTCCACAATAAATTCATGGTGGAAGAGTTAAAAATCCACTTTTTTCAAAACTCATTTTACCAAACAAAGACTACAAAGAAAATATTTAGTGCTACTTTTTAATAATATAAAAATAAACAAAAATTCACCAAACAGTTTCGTTTAAGGCGGTGCACAATAACTCAAATAAATATATCATCACGAAGTGCGTTCTGAACGGTATATTCATTTGAGTTCGGTGAGGTACTACCATAACTGGAACTAGGGCTGGAAGTGTATGGAATGTTTGGGATACCTGGGTAAACGAACTCAACGAACTCGACTAGTCGCTGAACTCTATTTCAGAACCGCAATTTTAAGTGTTGTGGTTATTTTGCTCACATAGGGCAAGAGGCTTAAAAAAAATGAATCATCAGTGTCATCACATGTGTTCTTCTTGTATGACACGTTCCAGCAAAGAATCCTTTTTTTTCTCTATGAATATCATTTTCTGGCTATATTATGAGCTTAATTCGTTTCGCATCCTTTTTCCTGACAAACCTATGGTTTCCTGAGATGTGTTTTTAGTGTCAGAAGCTTGCTTTTCCACTTCCTGAAAACCCTTTTTAGGTTCTGATCCACTGTCAGCAGTGTGATTTATCATTTCAGAACTCTCATTGTCCTGATGAGCTCGAGTTTTGCTGCTGTTCAATGTGCTCGATGTTGTTATTGACTTGACGATGCCCACTAAGAACATAAACGTTTTAAAATATGTCCACTTAGATTCTGGATGACCTCCAGGACCACCTGAACGACAAGGAAGGAACTTTACAATGTCTATGTCGAATTGGTCTCTCAGATACTTACACTGTTTCCGCAGAACCCCATCCTAAAAAAACAGACAGAATCATTAGTTTCTCGAAATGTTTTAAAGCACGACATACATATTTTGTTTTACCTTCCATTCTATTTTCATTTATTTAGTTTAACTTGCATATCTATATATATATTTAATTCAACCTCATTTCATTTCAAGTACCTATTGACTGGATTATTGTTCAGAGCATTGGCCTTCAATATCCGGATGGAGAAGTCAACTGTAGCTAACATCGTCAAGGAAACAGTGGAAGCTATATGGAATGAACTATATCCGTTTCATATGCTAATTTCAAATGTTGAATAGCTAAAAAAAAAAAAATGGGGCTGACTTCTACAATGTTTGGAATTTTTCACATGCGTTTTTTTTGTCTTGACGGGAAGCACGCTCGTTTAATTTGTTCCGGCAATCTCTGGTTCCATGTTTTACAATTATTTTATAAACAGCATTATATCTCGTTTCTTCAGGCTCTTATCGATGCTAACTACAAGTATATTTTTGTTGACGTGGGAGGTTATGGGAAACAGAACAATAAAGGAACGTATTTAGCTTCTGATCTATTCAATTTCACTGAACAAGAGCTCATAAAGTTTCCTGCACCAGACATGTTGCCACACAGCCAAATAGAATCTCTCTTGGTTATCCTTGCAGATGATGTATACCCTTTGCTTCGATACCTCATGAAACCACACAAACGTCAATGATTAACTGAATCCAAGCGAATGTTTAATTACCTTTATCACGTGCCAGAAAGACCGTATAATTTGCATTCGGGATAATCTACTCCAAGTGGAGCATACTTTCAAAGTCTATAGAGACTTCAGTGCATATCGTTGACAAAATTGTGAAATGCATTTGTGTTTAACACAACATAGTAATTGACAGAGAAGGAATGCAAAGAAACCTCTCAGTCGTTCATATTACAGGACATGAAGTCAGTTGGGAGAGAAAAGGGAGACCTACTACTCAAGCCGAAAACATCAGAGCTACATTTGCACAATACTTCGAAAAATATTCATTGAGTTATGTATGAATAGAATGAAAAGTAAATACATAAACGAATATATAAAGATAAAAATAAGAATCTAGCTATGGAACATATTATGTGACCATTTAAATTTGAAAAAGAAACATTTGTTTTATGTAACATATTACATACCTACATAAATATGTTGTGAAGTAAATAAAAATAACTTAATTATTTTACTGGATTATTCACTTAGTTTTATACTGTTGATAACTAGCTGATAATCTAAAGTCCCGTTAAAAACTATTCAGCCATTATGAACAATCTAACTACACATTACTATGAAATGAAGTGAGTAGGTCATGTTGAGTAAATACTGCTGTAGTTGTTTTATACAATAATGATGACCTAAGTTTTGTCAATAGCGAATAATAATAATAAGAATAAGAATATAATAATAATAATAATAATAAAACAGTTTATTTCTCACTTACTGTCTTCAACACTCATTTCATCAGCTATCTCCTTCCATGCTTCGTCAACAACGTTGCGATTGGAATGGCCCTTCAACCTTTTGTCTCAAAGGACACTTTTCATAAATACTTTGGATATTAAAATATCTTTATCCTATTTCATTTTATAAAAAACAAGAGTAAAAAGAACAACATGCACAGTCTGAAGATAACACCAAACTAACCGGGCAAAAGAAACAATTATTCTGGTTAAAGTGGGTATAAGTGGTTCGAGCCGGTTAAAGCAGTTAGGCAGGTGCACTATGACCGCCCCAATAAGTTTTCACTACTTTCCCCCCTCCCCTCCCTCGCTCGCCCACCAAGATAAGGCGGGAATCGGTGCACTATGGCCTCACACTTCGACTGGATTGAGGGTAACTGAGAGATCGGGGCTTTAATACCGGTCTGATGTACTGACTCTTTTTTTTTCCCTAAATATTCTCCCACTCTCCCTCTACGTGCATGCTGGTACATTTCCTCTATTACATTGGCGTAACTATAACTGTAACTGTAACTATATAAAAAAAATCATACTTTTGCTTAGGCCCATTTGATAAAATATTTTGACTGTACAATAAATACAAATTCGAATTCAATATTATCAATTTTTTTGGTGAAGCTGGTTTAAAGTTGAAAGTGATAGTTTAAGTCAATGTGCGAATGTTAAATTTTTATTATGGTGGGGACGTGGTAAACGTAGGTCAGTGTTTTTGCAGTGTGTATGCGAAAACATTTTTTCAGTCAAAATAAACGAAATATTGCTCCAGTAAAAACATATAGAACTTAATTTTTATTCACAAGGTAACCTCAATATTTCTTGAATGTCTTTCGAGGGTATATTGGAATTTAAAGAAAGATTTTTCTCTTCATTTAAAAAGTTTCTCATCTAATGTCACTAAATGGTCATAACATATATTCAAGAACTTTTGGTATCACCATATGTAAAAATGCAACTCTTTTGTTTGTACGGAAACAATGTTGTATTTATTTTGGTCAAAAAATATTTTGCTGTAACAACTGCAAAAACACTAGGCTTTTCTCACGTTCCGTGTACTACCAGCTTAAGTTATTTACGTATATGTTAAATAAGCCTATAGAATTAAATATTTAACTCAAAATTTGTTTAAAGTGTTGTATGGGAGTTTTTCAGGCTTTGGTCTTATTTGGAAAGAAAAGTGGAAATTAACTTCTTGATTATTGTGCATTTTAATCACCAAAATCGGTGACCTGTCAGTTTAGGGGTAATGTGTCATACTTCCGTGTTGGCGGTCCGGGGTTCAATCCTCGGTCCCAGAATATATTTATCTGATTACCAAACCCTTCCTTCACCTCTGACAAGACGTGTATTAATCACAACTTGTGAATGTGTAGAATGCCAGGCATCCCCCATGGTTCGGATCCCACGTTAAACTGTAGGTCCTCCATTTCCTCTCACAATCACCCTACCATTACACATTAGCGTAGGTGTATATAGCCCGAATGGGTAGTAAGACGTTGTACTAATAATAATAATCACAAAAATCAAGTTTTGATTTTAAGATAAATTATTAATCATCAAATGCTTTTAAATGATAACTAAGCTATCTTCGGGGCCAAAAAGTACAATGTATAAATAGTTAAAGCAATAACTCCAAACCTTTGGATCAATAGCAGAACAACTGAATCACATTAAATATCGGTACTATCACATACGTGTTGCATCCCAAAACTCTCATGTGCTAAGTATTAAAAACATATGAGCCACCTTGTACAAAAAGAACTATGATGTAAAAATCATTCTAAGCCACACGTTGGTCATTATTTTCACAAGATATTGACAAAAAAGAAAGAAAGAAAAACTCTTGTAACCTTTCTAGCCCTTTATTATGATTCTAACACTTTTTTTTTCTTTCTACGTGGCAAGGTCAGCCCTTTTTGTATCTCTAAGTGAAATTTACGTTTTCGTTCTGTAGATTTTATATTCGGCCTACTCTTTTACTTTTTCTGTCCTCCATGTGAATATCGTAAGCCAAGCAATATGACAGTTTTCATCCTTTTCTTAAACTCCTGTTTTTTATTCGTCAGCACTCTTTTTTCCCCTCTCTTTTCTTCTTGTGGTATGTTAGGCCACATCGCGGATGGACTAAGGAAGAAGGATTGGATAAGTTTGGGAATCCAAGCAATATGTCACTTTTACAGAAGTTTTTTTTAGGTAATAGAGTGAGAGAGAAAAGGAATGAGGATCTTGAAGACGTCCCCGAATATGAAAATTTGATGTTTGTTCTAGAACGAGTATTTTTTTCTATTTTATTTTTTTGTAAATGAGATCCAAAAAAAGGAACGATACGTGCATGTGTGCGTATGTGCTGACGGCGAAAGGTAGCATGTGTTAAGAATTCCCATTTGTGAAGATATTGCTCAAGGTCTTTGATATGTGTGTAGGGGAGGAAATAAAGGGGTGAGAAGGATTAATGGGGATGTTCTGATGACAAAAGGTAGAAGAACTTACATGTGTGAAGAAATGGCAAGATCCTTCTAATTTGGAAAGGTATAAACTGTTGTCGTTCAATTAACATTTAGAAAAACATTAATTTGCTTCTTAACTTCACTTATCATTTTTTTACAATCGTTAATGAACTAAAATAACTTGTTTGGATTTGTGACTAATTAAATCATTAATAATCTAGGTCATAGCATGTGGTATATATTTATTTACTCTTGTCATATTTGTATATGATTATTTCGTATCTAATTATTCTTTACTGCATTTCTACACTTTTATCAATTTAGTTTATATAATCTAAACTCTCGTGATATCAGAGTTAATTAAAGAGGCTGGGAGAAGTTTTATATTTATTCTATTGTGTCCTACATCCAATTTATTTAATTAATCTAGTATTCAAATGGTGTTTTATAAAAAAAAAAAGCGTGCAAAGTAGAAGTAAAGCTGCCGGTAACATGTCGATTGTGACATTTTAAGGAACCCTGGAAGGTATGTGAACATACCTGTCCTGGCAAATTTTGAAGGTCGTTTATATCTCGCTTGTAGTAATTCTCGTCTGTTGATATAGTCAATTGGTTCAAAAAGTGCACGTTAAATACCTCAAATAAGAAATAACAGGAACCTTTTAAATACACATTTTACTTCAATATACTTGGTTAAAACTCATAGTTAAATAATATATAATAATATTATCTAATCAAAGTTTTTTATTCACAAAGGCCGAACAACTAAATTGAAAACTGCATTTTATTACTAGGTTGAGTTGATCCGTTTTACTTCTCACTCAGGACTGATGATGAAATAAATTTTTTTAAAGATTTATCATCTAATATTATTTTTACTAAAACATGCTAGACTACATAAACAGCCTTATTTTATTCAATTTTTCAACGTTTTTATAAAATCATTTTAAATAACTAGCATTTATAAAGTGATTTAAAAAAAATCTATTTCTCGATTATTTTGGTCCTCTTTAATTTGGACGACGACAAACAATATGTTTTATAAATTTAACAGTGTCGTTATTTTATTTGATTAAGATATATTTACTTGTTTACTCCATTCCATTTTAATCAAAAACATGTGTTTACTTAATTTTAACTTTATTGTTGTTAAAATATCGAGAAACCTACAACAGTGCCTGAGGACAAATAGCATAAAAGTATTCTAAAACTATAAACAAAAGCAAAATTTGTCCAATTAGAAGATAAATTACCTATTTCAAGAGACAGGATGAAAATCTGTGACATCTTTACTTTCTTCTCTATAAATCCTCTCACCTTCTGTAACATGGAGCAGTCTGCTCGCCACATCCAATCAAGAGCAAGAGCTATCGGGGACACCTATTAATCAACACCCCCCTTTTTAACCCCCCCCCACACGGGGAGTCAGACAGCTATATCCACCCCTCCCCCTCAACCACCAACTCACTCAATCCTTCACGCCATACCCCTTTAAAACAAGACTACCCCCCGGGCTCTGTGACTCTAGGATCAGCCCTGCGAGCCAATCTGACACCTCGAAAGCCTATTAATCCCTTCGTCCTCCTATCAGATCCCCTGGTGTAGTATTTCACGTTTAAGGGGGCAAACCAGTTGCTGTAAGGACTTTAAGGGTACAATATGGGAGAGCAATGAGGAGCATTAAATACGTTTCGAAATTCCGCAATATTTAAGAAGTGGTTTAATATTTTCTGATATTGTTTTTCACCGTAATGTAGTCAAAAGTTCTGACGAACTAAGAGTTTACATTTCAAGTTTAAAGGGTTTTAACATTTTGGATAGTTTACATAAAACTCTTTAAAAACTGCCCCCTATTGTCTTAAAATTTTTAAGTTGTGGCCCTATGAAAACATGACTTTGTTTGATAGAGGAGAGTTAGATCTATTTTTATAGCCTTTTGATTTAATCTTTGAATAATACATTTTCGCGTTAATCATCATTGAGTTATTTTATACTTTATACTCAAAATTTAAACTTTTTATCTGAACAAAAACCTATTGATAATTTTCGACTACATTTTGCTGAAAACAATTTTTAAAATATCAAGCTACTTTATAAATAATTTGGGATTTCTAAACGTCTAGAACGCCTTACAGTGCTTTATTTAGCACAATTAAAGGGGCTTATCACTTATCTCGTGTTCATGTAAATGTTTTATAGCAAATACATATCTTATTCGGTGGCCGAATGGTCTGAAGTAGTGTTTTTAACCGTGGACCATGAAGCGTCAAAAGGTTTTCCGTGAGAATTTGGGGGCAGATAAAGAATAATCTAGACGAAAATTTGAGGAATAAAAATATATTTTAAAATGCATGATCAATACTTTTTTTTTAAATGGCACAATGATTAGAATCTCAGCAATTCAAATATATTAATCAATATTCAAATTTTCAAAAATAAATTATCTGTAAGCTACCATAAAATAAAAACGTATTGTTATTTGTCAGTAAAAACTAATCCCAGATTATCATTTTGAATACAATATTAAGGACCAATTTCTAAATAATTGAAATTTTCTATAATGTTTCGTAAGTAAATTACCCTTAAATTAATGTATTTTTGATGGATAAAAATAATTTTTTTTTGTACTGTAAAAGAGTCCACTGATACAAACTTTGAACATAATAACTAAAGCTATTTTTAAAAAAATCAAATTTTACAAAAATTAAGTCATTTGTTAACTAGCTACTATTAAAGGATTTTTTTAACTAATTTATATAACTATTTAAAATACAATCAACTTAACAGATACCCATATTGAACAAAGTTGGTACTGCCATTTTATTTAAAATATTAAAATTAAAAAAAAGTAATCTACCCACAACAGAATCCCCCCCCCCCC